>JAKFGQ010000227.1:0-38292 GCA_021498475.1 Saguinus midas | reverse complement strand
GGAAAACAGTTTATCTACTATTACTGATTTATTACCAAGGATACATTAAAGGATACAAATGAACAGCCAGATGAAGAATAACACAGGGTGAGGTCTGGAAGGGTCCTTGTGGAGTTGGGGTGCACCCCCCTCCTGGCCCTTTACCCACTTTTTGTTTGGGTGTCTGAGGCTTTGCAAAAGAAGAAGGTGGGAGTCCACGGTGGAGTCACATGGTGAAGACCTAGTTAAGTCAGAGGCCTGGAGAGGTGTCATTCTAGCTGGGCAGCAGTTGACAAACAACCATCCTCTGAGTTGATTGAAGAAGCACTTGGGATTGACCCAAAGTTTGTTCTGGAATGTTCTCACTGGAATGAAAGCTGAGTGGTCTGCAGGCCATATAGTATACTTGAAGAAAACATAGCCATCATTGAAAAAGGCTGCCAGAGTAAAGGTGTCTACAGGGAAATTTAGGGTTTTATTTTTTTTCTTGAGATGGAGTTTCACTCTTATTGCCCAGTCTGGAGTGTAATGGCACGATCTTGGCTCACTGCATCCTCTGCCTCCTGGGTTCAAGCAATTCTCCTGCCTCAGCCTCCCTAGTCTGGGATTATAGGCATGTGCCACCACCCCAGCTAATTTTTGTATTTTTAGTAGAAATGGGGTTTCACCATGTTGCTCAGGCTGGTCTGGAACTCCTGACCTCAGGTGATCCACCCGCAGCACTAAACACATAGTAGAAGAGATGAAAGTCTCAGATCAATTACCTCAGCTTCCATCTTGAGAAACTAAAAATAGAAGAGCAAATTAAACCCAAATCAAGCAGAAGGAAGGAAAAAGAGCATAAATCAATGAAATAAAAAAACATTAAAATAATAGGAAAAAATCAATGAACACAAAAGCTGGTTCTTATAGAAGACCAATAAAATGGATAAACCTCTAACCAACTGTATCTAGAATAAGACAAGCAACATCACCATAGTTTCTACAGATGTTAAAAGAATAATAAAGGAATATTACGAACAACTGGATGCCAATACACTTGACAACGTAGGTGAACTGGACAAATACCTTGAAAGGCACAGACTACCAAAGCTCTCTCAGAAAGAAACAGATAAACTCAACAATTAAATCTAATAAAGAAATTAAATTGGGGGCCCAAAGTGGCTCCGGCCGGATGTCGTGGCGCTTGCGAAGGCGAGGCCAAGAGTTCAAGGCCAACCAAACTCAGCAACCTTACAAGCTCTCATTGATTGGCAAAAAAAAAAAAGAAATTAAATTTAGAGCTGGATGCAGTGGCTCAAGCCTGTAATCCCAGCACTTTGGGAGGCCAAGATGGGTGGATCACGAGGTCAAGAGATCTAGACCATCCTGGTTAATATGGTGAAACCCCATCTCTACTAAAAATACAAAAAATTAGCTGGGCATGGTGGCACGTGCCTGTAATCCCAGCTACTCAGGAGGCTGAGGCAGGAGAATTGCCTGAACCCAAGAGGCAGAGGTTGTGGTAAGCTGAGATCACACCATTGCACTCCAGCCTGGGTAACAAGAGCAAAACTCCTTCTCAAAAAAAAATAAATAAATTTGTAATTAAAAGTCTTTTCACATAGAAAACTTCAGGCCCAGATGGTTTTCCTTGGAAGGAAGAACACATAAGAAAGAAATAATACCTATTTGACACAAACTCTTGCAGATAATTGAACAGGAGTACTCATTCTCTAAAGCCTGTCTACCCTGATTTCAAACTCTGACAAATACATTACAAGGAAGAAAAACTATAGTTCACTATTCATTCATGAACTCAGATTTTAAAATTTCAAACAACACATCAGCAAATCAAATCCTACCATATATAAAAAGGATGGGGCCGGGGGCAGTGGCTCATGCCTGTAATCCCAGCACTTTGGGAGGCAAGGTGGGAGGATAGCTTGAAGCCAGGAGTTCAAGGCCAGCCTGGGCAACACAGTAAGACTCCATCTCTACAAAAATATATTTTTTTAATTAGCTGGGTGCCACCAGCTACTTGGGAGGCTGAGATGGGAGGATCACTTGAGCCCAGGAGTTTGAGGCTGTAGTGAGCTATGATCCTGCCATCACAGTCCAGCCTGGGTTACAGAGCAAAAGCTTGTTTCAAAACATAATACAATAATGCATTATGACCAAGTGGTATTCATCCTCAGAATGCAAGACTTCTCTAACAATTTTTATTTATTTATTTATTTATTTATTTATTTATTTTGAGATGGAGTTTCTCTCTTGTTACCCAGGCTGGAGTGCAATGGCACGATCTCAGCTCACTGCAACCTCTGCCTCCTGGGTTCAGGCAATTCTCCTGCCTCAGCCTCCTGAGTAGCTGGGATTACAGGCATGCGCCACCATGCCCAGCTAATTTTTTGTATTTTTAGTAGAGACAACATTTCACCATGTTGACCAGGATGGTCTCGATCTCTCGACCTCGTGATCCACCCATCTCAGCCTTCCAAAGTGCTGGGATTACAGGCTTGAGCCACCACGCCCGGCCTTCTCTAACAATTTCTAAATCAATCAGTAAAATACACCGTATTAAGAAATTAAAAGTTTTTTAAACCCACATGATTCAGCAAAAGATGAAAAGAAGCATTTGACAAAACCCAACATCAATATTGAATACAAATTCTCCGAGGACTAGAAATAGAAGAAAACATCCCCAGCCTGATAAAGGGTGTGTAGAAAACACCTGCAGCTGACATCACATTGGTGTGACGTCACACAGTAACATCACACTAATAAGATGGTGAAAATGAATGCTTTCCCCAGTTCTATTCAACACTGAACTGAGATTAAGATAGAGCAATAAGCCAGTTAAAAAATAAGAACAGGCTTCCAGTTTTTAAAAAGAAAGTAAAAGTGTCTATATTTACAGACCTTCTAATAAAATGACCTTTCAAATAGAAATCCAGTAGAATCTACAAAAAAGCAATCAGAATGAACAAGGTGTTCAGGAAGGTTTCTAGATATAAGCTCAATATAAAAAAATTCTATCTACTATGAATTAACAATCAGAAACTGAAATTTTACAAACTAACATTTACCATAACCTCAAACACTATGCGATAGGTAAATATACAAGATCTCTACATTGAAAACTACAAAACACAGTTGCCATGTTATTCACAGCATGGCTATAACTGGGAATAGCCAAATGTTCATCAGTAACACAGAGAATAGATGAATAAATTGTGGTGTATTCATACAATTGAATATTACAAAGCAATAAAAAGACAAATTACTGATATATGGAACAATATTGAGGAATCCCACAGACATTACTGAATTTAAAAAACCAAGCACAAAAAGAAGAGTACACACTATAATGATTCCATTTATATATGAAGTCCCAGAAGCAAAATAAGCTGTGGTGAGTGTGCTTATCTCTGGCTGGTGTGTGTGTGTGTGAATTCTTTTTGGCCTGGATGGCTATATGTACATATTCACTGGGGATGGGGGACAGGCTGGAGATCCCTTTGGCATGTTTGGAAATGCTCAGAACAAGTAAGCTGGATAGAAGATGGGCCCCTGCTCCTTTAAAGTGAGCCCTTGGTATGTGACAGAGAGACAGAGATGGGGCAATAGGCAAGAAGAAGCCTTCTAGGGTGATTGAAGTGTTCTACATCTTGATATGGTTGGTGACAATATGAGTGCATACATTTGTTAAACATCATACAACTGTGCTCTCATGTGATTGTATTTCACCTTATGTAAGTTACACCTCAGTAAAATAAAAAGAGGGAGAAGGGACATCAGTCCTTCCTTACCCACTTGTGAAGTCTCCAAAGATATACAGGCCATTCAGGTTTGGGGATTCACAACCCCAATAGACATAACCTCCAGTGACTGACTTCCCCACTGCATGGCCATAAGCACATCATCTGTCCAGGAGAGAGGAAAGAGAGTGAATGCTGTGGCCTAAAACTGAAAGCTTCAAGGAGGAAGAAGGGGACTTTTTAATGCAGTTGCCTATTTCAGTGAAGAACACTTCATCTCCTGGTCTTCAGTAGGACAGGCAATCAAGTGAATCATGTTTATTGTTCTCAATAGACTAGCCACAATATTTGCAAGCTTCCTACTTAACCGCTATCTGCAGGCAGAGAGGAAGCCAAAAATTCCCTCCATCTATGAGGCAGTGACCTGGAAATCCACACAGCTAAGCTTTCCCCATAGGTTGATACAGCAGATATCCAGGTTTAAGGATATGGAAAATGTCACAGTCTGTAAGACTGTTTTGTAACTTAGAGGACAAAAAAAGACTAAGAAGTAGTGATAGAGTCAGAACACTAGAATTTTGAGCCAGGTGGAGTTTCAAGCATGCCTCAATTATCAGTGTTTAAAAGTCTCGTTGGCTGGATATGGTGGCTCATGCCTGTAATCCCAGCTACTCAGGAGGCTAAGGCAGGAGGTGCCTGAACCCAAGAGGCAGAGGTTGTGGTAAGCTGAGATCACACCATTGCACTCCAGCCTGGGTAACAAGAGCGAAACTCCTTCTCAAAAAAAAAAAAAAGAAATTAAATTGGGGGCCCAAAGTGGCTCGGCCGGATGTCGTGGCGCTTGCGGCGAGGCCAGAGTTCAAGGCCAACCAACTCAGCAACCTTACGCTCTCATTGATTGGCAAAAAAAAAAAAAATAAATTTGTAATTAAAAGTCTTTTCACATAGAAAACTTCAGGCCCAGATGGTTTTCCTTGGAAGGAAGAACACATAAGAAAGAAATAATACCTATTTGACACAAACTCTTGCAGATAATTGAACAGGAGTACTCATTCTCTAAAGCCTGTCTACCCTGATTTCAAACTCTGACAAATACATTACAAGGAAGAAAAACTATAGTTCACTATTCATTCATGAACTCAGATTTTAAAATTTCAAACAACACATCAGCAAATCAAATCCTACCATATATAAAAAGGATGGGGCTGGGGCAGTGGCTCATGCCTGTAATCCCAGCTACTCAGGAGGCTAAGGCAGGAGAATTGCCTGAACCCAAGAGGCAGAGGTTGTGGTAGCTGAGATCACACCATTGCACTCCAGCCTGGGTAACAAGAGCGAAACTCCTTCTCAAAAAAAAAATAAATTTGTAATTAAAAGTCTTTTCACATAGAAAACTTCAGGCCCAGATGGTTTTCCTTGGAAGGAAGAACACATAAGAAAGAAATAATACCTATTTGACACAAACTCTTGCAGATAATTGAACAGGAGTACTCATTCTCTAAAGCCTGTCTACCCTGATTTCAAACTCTGACAAATACATTACAAGGAAGAAAAACTATAGTTCACTATTCATTCATGAACTCAGATTTTAAAATTTCAAACAACACATCAGCAAATCAAATCCTACCATATATAAAAAGGATGGGGCCGGGGCAGTGGCTCATGCCTGTAATCCCAGCTACTCAGGAGGCTGAGGCAGGAGAATTGCCTGAACCCAAGAGGCAGAGGTTGTGGTAAGCTGAGATCACACCATTGCACTCCAGCCTGGGTAACAAGAGCAAAACTCCTTCTCAAAAAAAAAAAAAATTAAATTTAGAGCTGGATGCAGTGGCTCAAGCCTGTAATCCCAGCACTTTGGGAGGCAAGATGGTGGATCACGAGGTCAAGAGATCTAGACCATCCTGGTTAATATGGTGAAACCCCATCTCTACTAAAAATACAAAAATTAGCTGGGCATGGTGGCACGTGCCTGTAATCCCAGCTACTCAGGAGGCTAAGGCAGGAGGTGCCTGAACCCAAGAGGCAGAGGTTGTGGTAGCTGAGATCACACCATTGCACTCCAGCCTGGGTAACAAGAGCAAAACTCCTTCTCAAAAAAAAAAAAAATTAAATTTAGAGCTGGATGCAGTGGCTCAAGCCTGTAATCCCAGCTACTCAGGAGGCTAAGGCAGGAGGTGCCTGAACCCAAGAGGCAGAGGTTGTGGTAGCTGAGATCACACCATTGCACTCCAGCCTGGGTAACAAGAGCGAAACTCCTTCTCAAAAAAAAAAAAAAAAGAAATTAAATTTAGAGCTGGATGCAGTGGCTCAAGCCTGTAATCCCAGCACTTTGGGAGGCAAGGTGGGAGGATAGCTTGAAGCCAGGAGTTCAAGGCCAGCCTGGGCAACACAGTAAGACTCCATCTCTACAAAAATAATTTTTTAATTAGCTGGGTGCCATCAGCTACTTGGGAGGCTGAGATGGGAGGATCACTTGAGCCCAGGAGTTTGAGGCTGTAGTGAGCTATGATCATGCCATTGCAGTCCAGCCTGGGTAACAAGAGCGAAACTCCTTCTCAAAAAAAAAAAAAATTAAATTTAGAGCTGGATGCAGTGGCTCAAGCCTGTAATCCCAGCTACTCAGGAGGCTAAGGCAGGAGAATTGCCTGAACCCAAGAGGCAGAGGTTGTGGTAAGCTGAGATCACACCATTGCACTCCAGCCTGGGTAACAAGAGCAAAACTCCTTCTCAAAAAAAAAAAAAATTAAATTTAGAGCTGGATGCAGTGGCTCAAGCCTGTAATCCCAGCTACTCAGGAGGCTAAGGCAGGAGAATTGCCTGAACCCAAGAGGCCGAGGTTGTGGTAAGCTGAGATCACACCATTGCACTCCAGCCTGGGTAACAAGAGCGAAACTCCATCTCATAATAATAATAATAATAATAATAATAATAATAATAATAATAATAATAATAATAATAATAATAATAATAATAATAATAATAATAATAATAATAATAATAATAATAATAATAATAATAATAATAATAATAATAATAATAATAATAATAATAATAATAATAATAATAATAATAATAATAATAATAATAATAATAATAATAATAATAATAATAATAATAATAATAATAATAATAATAATAATAATAATAATAATAATAATAATAATAATAATAATAATAATAATAATAATAATAATAATAATAATAATAATAATAATAATAATAATAATAATAATAATAATAATAATAATAATAATAATAATAATAATAATAATAATAATATGCCTAAAATTAATGTGGGTAACTTATTTAAAATACAGATTCCTGGGTCAATCTCATTCCTCCAATCCACCCAAAATTCAAATTCTTTAGGTCTGAGGCAGAGTCTGGGAATTCACTTTTTTAAAACAGCCACTGCCAAGATGTGTCTGGTGCCAGCGAGTGGCTGGGGGACCACTTGGAGAAGTACTATGCCACAGGACACAAACAAGGCATTACGTAAATCACCTGCAGGGCAGGACATTCAGGCTTTATTCCCCACCTCCACCTCCCACCCACTCGACTCATCCAAGAAATCAGCCACAGAGCTTCTTGCTTACCCAAAGAGGCATTGTGACAAAGTTTTTTGTTGTAACATGAAAATCCTTCCTTTGCTCTCCAGCCATAGTTTCCGCCTTTCACAATGAGGTCAACCTCTTCAAACCTGTTCTGGCCCACATCCCCGCAGAATATCCGGCCTCAGCCCTGGTGTGTGACAGGGTCCCCTCAGTCTACAGCACAATGCCACATGTTCCTGATCCCATAGGCATAGATGGTGGCGGGGAGCCTGGCTCAGAAACAAACGGATTCTCCAAGGGGACTCAGTACCGCTTACCATCTGAGCCCGCTCCGTTCACATCAATCCTTAAAACTTCCCAGCAGGGAACTTCTGAAAGAAAGAAGGCCCAGAAACAGAATCAGGTAAACCAGGAAAGCCACAGGACTGAAGAGTCCACCCAGAAGGGCCGACTCATAGTTGATGCCAAGAGACTGCTGGAGATCACATGGGAAGATGTGACTTCTTATTTTCCTTCTTTTTTTTTTTGTACCAGCAAGAATGAGCTTGAAGATTTTCTTTAAAATCTATACAAGATATTTAAGACTGCCCCATGTTTGGCTCAAAGAGAACTACTAGGCAAAGTTTGATGTGATCCTGGCCCACGGGACCCTGAGCAAGTTGCAGCTTCTATTCTTATTTTAATGATGAGGACGGCTTCTCTCTGACTAGGGCCAATATGACAATTTTTTAAAAAGCTGGTTATATTGTTTGCTCTTTATTTAACAACATGGTCAGTTAAAAGAATAGAACAGAAGCTTTTGAGAGGCTCTGCTCATGACTATGGTCTCTGGGGCTGACTTTCCTCATTTGAAAGGCAGAGGAGAGTAACTGATAGCCTTGTGCCACCACTTCCTGTGAGGATGAGAAATTCCACACTCAAGTCAAGGGTCTGGGATCTAACAGACACACAATAATCAAAGGCTGCTATTATATTTAATATATTGGCCAGGTATGTGGCTCATGCCTGTAATCCCAGCTACTCAGGAGGCTAAGGCAGGAGAATTGCCTGAACCCAAGAGGCAGAGGTTGTGGTAAGCTGAGATCACACCATTGCACTCCAGCCTGGGTAACAAGAGCAAAACTCCTTCTCAAAAAAAAAAAATTAAATTTGTAATTAAAAGTCTTTTCACATAGAAAACTTCAGGCCCAGATGGTTTTCCTTGGAAGGAAGAACACATAAGAAAGAAATAATACCTATTTGACACAAACTCTTGCAGATAATTGAACAGGAGTACTCATTCTCTAAAGCCTGTCTACCCTGATTTCAAACTCTGACAAATACATTACAAGGAAGAAAAACTATAGTTTACTATTCATTCATGAACTCAGATTTTAAAATTTCAAACAACACATCAGCAAATCAAATCCTACCATATATAAAAAGGATGGGGCCGGGGCAGTGGCTCATGCCTGTAATCCCAGCTACTCAGGAGGCTAAGGCAGGAGGTGCCTGAACCCAAGAGGCAGAGGTTGTGGTAAGCTGAGATCACACCATTGCACTCCAGCCTGGGTAACAAGAGCAAAACTCCTTCTCAAAAAAAAAATAAATTTGTAATTAAAAGTCTTTTCACATAGAAAACTTCAGGCCCAGATGGTTTTCCTTGGAAGGAAGAACACGTAAGAAAGAAATAATACCTATTTTACACAAACTCTTGCAGATAATTGAACAGGACTACTCATTCTCTAAAGCCTGTCTACCCTGATTTCAAACTCTGACAAATACATTACAAGGAAGAAAAACTATAGTTCACTATTCATTCATGAACTCAGATTTTAAAATTTCAAACAACACATCAGCAAATCAAATCCTACCATATATAAAAAGGATGGGGCCGGGGCAGTGGCTCATGCCTGTAATCCCAGCTACTCAGGAGGCTAAGGCAGGAGAATTGCCTGAACCCAAGAGGCCGAGGTTGTGGTAGCTGAGATCACACCATTGCACTCCAGCCTGGGTAACAAGAGCAAAACTCCTTCTCAAAAAAAAAATAAATTTGTAATTAAAAGTCTTTTCACATAGAAAACTTCAGGCCCAGATGGTTTTCCTTGGAAGGAAGAACACATAAGAAAGAAATAATACCTATTTGACACAAACTCTTGCAGATAATTGAACAGGAGTACTCATTCTCTAAAGCCTGTCTACCCTGATTTCAAACTCTGACAAATACATTACAAGGAAGAAAAACTATAGTTCACTATTCATTCATGAACTCAGATTTTAAAATTTCAAACAACACATCAGCAAATCAAATCCTACCATATATAAAAAGGATGGGGCTGGGGCAGTGGCTCATGCCTGTAATCCCAGCACTTTGGGAGGCCAAGATGGTGGATCACGAGGTCAAGAGATCTAGACCATCCTGGTTAATATGGTGAAACCCCATCTCTACTAAAAATACAAAAAATTAGCTGGGCATGGTGGCACGTGCCTGTAATCCCAGCTACTCAGGAGGCTAAGGCAGGAGAATTGCCTGAACCCAAGAGGCCGAGGTTGTGGTAAGCTGAGATCACACCATTGCACTCCAGCCTGGGTAACAAGAGCGAAACTCCTTCTCAAAAAAAAAATAAATTTGTAATTAAAAGTCTTTTCACATAGAAAACTTCAGGCCCAGATGGTTTTCCTTGGAAGGAAGAACACATAAGAAAGAAATAATACCTATTTTACACAAACTCTTGCAGATAATTGAACAGGAGTACTCATTCTCTAAAGCCTGTCTACCCTGATTTCAAACTCTGACAAATACATTACAAGGAAGAAAAACTATAGTTCACTATTCATTCATGAACTCAGATTTTAAAATTTCAAACAACACATCAGCAAATCAAATCCTACCATATATAAAAAGGATGGGGCTGGGGCAGTGGCTCATGCCTGTAATCCCAGCACTTTGGGAGGCCAAGATGGGTGGATCACGAGGTCAAGAGATCTAGACCATCCTGGTTAATATGGTGAAACCCCATCTCTACTAAAAATACAAAAATTAGCTGGGCATGGTGGCACGTGCCTGTAATCCCAGCTACTCAGGAGGCTGAGGCAGGAGAATTGCCTGAACCCAAGAGGCCGAGGTTGTGGTAAGCTGAGATCACACCATTGCACTCCAGCCTGGGTAACAAGAGCGAAACTCCATCTCATAATAATAATAATAATAATATGCCTAAAATTAATGTGGGTAACTTATTTAAAATACAGATTCCTGGGTCAATCTCATTCCTCCAATCCACCCAAAATTCAAATTCTTTAGGTCTGAGGCAGAGTCTGGGAATTCACTTTTTTAAAACAGCCACTGCCAAGATGTGTCTGGTGCCAGCGAGTGGCTGGGGGACCACTTGGAGAAGTACTATGCCACAGGACACAAACAAGGCATTACGTAAATCACCTGCAGGGCAGGACATTCAGGCTTTATTCCCCACCTCCACCTCCCACCCACTCGACTCATCCAAGAAATCAGCCACAGAGCTTCTTTCTTACCCAAAGAGGCATTGTGACAAAGTTTTTTGTTGTAACATGCAAATCCTTCCTTTGCTCTCCAGCCATAGTTTCCGCCTTTCACAATGAGGTCAACCTCTTCAAACCTGTTCTGGCCCACATCCCCGCAGAATATCCGGCCTCGGCCCTGGTGTGTGACAGGGTCCCCTCAGTCTACAGCACAATGCCACATGTTCCTGATCCCATAGGCATAGATGGTGGCGGGGCCTGGCTCAGAAACAAACGGATTGTCCAAGGGGACTCGGTACCGCTTACCATCTGAGCCCGCCCTGTTCACATCGATCCTTAAACCTTTTCCCAGCAGGGAACTTCTGAAAGAAAGAAGGCCAGAATCAGGTAAACGAGGAAAGCCACAAGACTGAAGAGTCCACCCAGAAGGGCCGACTCATAGTTGATGCCAAGAGACTGCTGGAGATCACATGGGAAGATGTGACTTCTTATTTTCCTTCTTTTTTTTTTTTTTTGTACCAGCAAGAATGAGCTTGAAGATTTTTCTTTTAAATCTATACAAGATATTTAAGACTGCCCCATGTTTGGCTCAAAGAGAACTACTAGGCAAAGTTTGATGTGATCCTGGCCCACGGGACCCTGAGCAAGTTGCAGCTTCTATTCTTATTTTAATGATGAGGACGGCTTCTCTCTGACTTGGGCCAATATGACAATTTTTTTAAAGAAGCTGGTTATATTGTTTGCTCTTTATTTAACAACATGATCAGTTAAAAGAATAGAACAGAAGCTTTTGAGAGGCTCTGCCCGTGACTATGGTCTCTGGGGCTGACTTTCCTCATTTGAAAGGCAGAGGAGAGTAACTGATAGCCTTGTGCCACCACTTCCTGCGAGGATGAGAAATTCCACACTCAAGTCAAGGGTCTGGGATCTAACAGACACACAATAATCAAAGGCTGCTATTATATTTAATATATTGGCCAGGTATGTGGCTCATGCCTGTAATCCCCCATTTTGGGAGGCTGAGGTAGGAGGATAGCTTGAGGCCAGGAGTTCAAGAACAGCCTGGGCAATACAGTGAGACCCCATCTCTATTTAAAATATATAGCTAGATAAATATTATTTACCTTGCAGTGTGGTTGTGATGTAAGGGTTAAGTGTTACTGTGTATATAGCACTTAATGCAATTCTTGAATCACTGTAGGCATTTCACAAATGTTAGCTTTGTTTTATTTATTTATTCATTTATTTAGTTTGAGATGGAGTTTCACTCTTGTCACCCAGGCTGGAGTTCAATGGTGCTATCTCGGTTCACACAACCTCTGCCTCCCGGATTCAAGTGATTCTCCTGCCTCAGCCTCCCAAGTAGTTGGGATTACAGGCCTGCGCCACCACGCCCAGTTAATTTTGTATTTTTAGTAGAGATGGGAGTTCTCTATGTTGATCAGGCTGGTCTCGAACTCCCAACCTCGGGTGATCCGCCTGCCTCAGCCTCCCAAGTAGTTGGGATTACAGGCCTGCGCCACCACGCCCAGTTAATTTTTGGTAGAGACTGGGTTTCACCATGTTGACCAGGATGGTCTCGATCTCTCGACCTCGTGATCCACCCATCTCAGCCTTCCAAAGTGCTGGGATTACAGGCTTGAGCCACCGCCCGGCCTTCTCTAACAATTTCTAAATCAATCAGTAAAATACACCGTATTAAGAAATTAAAAGTTTTTTAAACCCACATGATTCAGCAAAAGATGAAAAGAAGCATTTGACAAAACCCAACATCAATATTGAATACAAATTCTCCGAGGACTAGAAATAGAAGAAAACATCCCCAGCCTGATAAAGGGTGTGTAGAAAACACCTGCAGCTGACATCATATTGGTGTGACATCACACAGTAACATCACACTAATAAGATGGTGAAAATGAATGCTTTCCCCAGTTCTATTCAACACTGAACTGAGATTAAGATAGAGCAATAAGCCAGTTAAAAAATAAGAACAGGCTTCCAGTTTTTAAAAAGAAAGTAAAAGTGTCTATATTTACAGACCTTCTAATAAAATGACCTTTCAAATAGAAATCCAGTAGAATCTACAAAAAAGCAATCAGAATGAACAAGGCGTTCAGGAACGTTGCCAGATATAAGCTCAATATAAAAAAATTCTATATACTATGCATTAACAATCAGAAACTGAAATTTTACAAACTAACATTTACCATAACGTCAAACACTATGAGATAGGTAAATATACAAGATCTCTACATTGAAAACTACAAAACACAGTTGCCATGTTATTCACAACATGGCTATAACTGGGAATAGCCAAATGTTCATCAGTAACACAGAGAATAGATGAATAAATTGTGGTGTATTCATACAATTGAATATTACAAAGCAATAAAAAAGACACATTACTGATATATGGAACAATATTGAGGAATCCCACAGACATTACTGAATTTAAAAAACCAAGCACAAAAAGAAGAGTACACACTATAATGATTCCATTTATATATGAAGTCCCAGAAGCAAAATAAGCTGTGGTGAGTGTGCTTATCTCTGGCTGGTGTGTGTGTGTGTGAATTCTTTTTGGCCTGGATGGCTATATGTACATATTCACTGGGGATGGGGGACAGGCTGGAGATCCCTTTGGCATGTTTGGAAATGCTCAGAACAAGTAAGCTGGATAGAAGATGGGCCCCTGCTCCTTTAAAGTGAGCCCTTGGTATGTGACAGAGAGACAGAGATGGGGCAATAGGCAAGAAGAAGCCTTCTAGGGTGATTGAAGTGTTCTACATCTTGATATGGTTGGTGACAATATGAGTGCATACATTTGTTAAACATCATACAACTGTGCTCTCATGTGATTGTATTTCACCTTATGTAAGTTACACCTCAGTAAAATAAAAAGAGGGAGAAGGGACATCAGTCCTTCCTTACCCACTTGTGAAGTCTCCAAAGATATACAGGCCATTCAGGTTTGGGGATTCACAACCCCAATAGACATAACCTCCAGTGACTGACTTCCCACTGCATGGCCATAAGCACATCATCTGTCCAGGAGAGAGGAAGAGAGTGAATGCTGTGGCCTAAAACTGAAAGCTTCAAGGAGGAAGAAGGGACTTTTTAATGCAGTTGCCTATTTCAGTGAAGAACACTTCATCTCCTGGTCTTCAGTAGGACAGGCAATCAAGTGAATCATGTTTATTGTTCTCAATAGACTAGCCACAATATTTGCAAGCTTCCTACTTAACCGCTATCTGCAGGCAGAGAGGAAGCCAAAAATTCCCTCCATCTATGAGGCAGTGACCTGGAAATCCACACAGCTAAGCTTTCCCCATAGGTTGATACAGCAGATATCCAGGTTTAAGGATATGGAAAATGTCACAGTCTGTAAGACTGTTTTGTAACTTAGAGGACAAAAAAAGACTAAGAAGTAGTGATAGAGTCAGAACACTAGAATTTTGAGCCAGGTGGAGTTTCAAGCATGCCTCAATTATCAGTGTTTAAAAAGTCTCGTTGGCTGGATATGGTGGCTCATGCCTGTAATCCCAGCATTTTGGGCAGTTGGGGCAGGCAGATCATGAGGTCAGGAGATCGAGACCATCCCAGCCAATATGGTGAAACCCCATCTCTTCTAAAAATACAAAAATTAGCTGGGCGTGGTGGTGTGCACCTGTAGTCCCAGCTACTCGGGAGGCTGAGGCAGGAGAATTGCTTGAACCCAGGAGGCGGAGGTTGTGGTGAGCCGAGATCAGGCCATTGTTCTCCAGCCTGGGTAACAAGAGCGAAACTCCATCTCATAATAATAATAATAATAATATGCCTAAAATTAATGTGGGTAACTTATTTAAAATACAGATTCCTGGGTCAATCTCATTCCTCCAATCCACCCAAAATTCAAATTCTTTAGGTCTGAGGCAGAGTCTGGGAATTCACTTTTTTAAAACAGCCACTGCCAAGATGTGTCTGGTGCCAGCGAGTGGCTGGGGGACCACTTGGAGAAGTACTATGCCACAGGACACAAACAAGGCATTACGTAAATCACCTGCAGGGCAGGACATTCAGGCTTTATTCCCCACCTCCACCTCCAACCCACTGACTCATCCAAGAAATCAGCCACAGAGCTTCTTTCTTACCCAAAGAGGCATTGTGACAAAGTTTTTTGTTGTAACATGCAAATCCTTCCTTTGCTCTCCAGCCATAGTTTCCGCCTTTCACAATGAGGTCAACCTCTTCAAACCTGTTCTGGCCCACATCCCCGCAGAATATCCGGCCTCGGCCCTGGTGTGTGACAGGGTCCCTCAGTCTACAGCACAATGCCACATGTTCCTGATCCCATAGGCATAGATGGTGGCGGGGGGCCTGGCTCAGAAACAAACGGATTCTCCAAGGGGACTCAGTACCGCTTACCATCTGAGCCCGCTCCGTTCACATCAATCCTTAAAACTTCCCAGCAGGGAACTTCTGAAAGAAAGAAGGCCCAGAAACAGAATCAGGTAAACCAGGAAAGCCACAGGACTGAAGAGTCCACCCAGAAGGGCCGACTCATAGTTGATGCCAAGAGACTGCTGGAGATCACATGGGAAGATGTGACTTCTTATTTTCCTTCTTTTTTTTGTACCAGCAAGAATGAGCTTGAAGATTTTCTTTAAAATCTATACAAGATATTTAAGACTGCCCCATGATTGGCTCAAAGAGAACTACTAGGCAAAGTTTGATGTGATCCTGGCCCATGGGACCCTGAGCAAGTTGCAGCTTCTATTCTTATTTTAATGATGAGGACGGCTTCTCTCTGACTAGGGCCAATATGACAATTTTTTAAAAAGCTGGTTATATTGTTTGCTCTTTATTTAACAACATGGTCAGTTAAAAGAATAGAACAGAAGCTTTTGAGAGGCTCTGCCCGTGACTATGGTCTCTGGGGCTGACTTTCCTCATTTGAAAGGCAGAGGAGAGTAACTGATAGCCTTGTGCCACCACTTCCTGTGAGGATGAGAAATTCCACACTCAAGTCAAGGGTCTGGGATCTAACAGACACACAATAATCAAAGGCTGCTATTATATTTAATATATTGGCCAGGTATGTGGCTCATGCCTGTAATCCCCTATTTTGGGAGGCTGAGGTAGGAGGATAGCTTGAGGCCAGGAGTTCAAGAACAGCCTGGGCAATACAGTGAGACCCCATCTCTATTTAAAATATATAGCTAGATAAATATTATTTACCTTGCAGTGTGGTTGTGATGTAAGGGTTAAGTGTTATTGTGTATATAGCACTTAATGCAATTCTTGAATCACCGTAGGTATTTCACAAATGTTAGCTTTGTTTTATTTATTTATTCATTTATTTAGTTTGAGATGGAGTTTCACTCTTGTCACCCAGGCTGGAGTTCAATGGTGCTATCTCGGTTCACACAACCTCTGCCTCCCGGATTCAAGTGATTCTCCTGCCTCAGCCTCCTGAGTAGCTGGGATTACAGGCATGCGCCACCATGCCCAGCTAATTTTTGTATTTTTAGTAGAGATGGGAGTTCTCTATGTTGATCAGGCTGGTCTCGAACTCCCAACCTCGGGTGATCCGCCTGCCTCAGCCTCCTGAGTAGCTGGGGACTACAGGCATGTACCACCACGCCCGGTTAATTTTTGGTAGAGACTGGGTTTCGCCATGTTGGCCAGGCTGGTCTTGAACTCCTGACCTCAAGTGATCCACCTGCCTCAGCTTCCCAAAGTGTTGTGATTACAGGCATGAGCCACCATGACCAGCCAATTTTTCTTTCATGCCGTGACTTAATGAGCTGTGGACCTGGCCAGGGTAACAGCCGTTCTTTTCTAGGGCTTGCCTTTACTATCTGCCCTATCAGGACGTTCCATCCCTTCCTTCCAGCAACTTAAGAGGGTTAACCTATCAGTTCTTTGTGCTTTTTGCAATCCCCCAACCTGTCTACAATGAGAAAAGAGGCAAGAGAGAAAGAAGAAGGGGAAAAAAAAAGGGGTAGAGTGGTAGAGCGGAAACAGCACGAGCTTTAGATCAGTTAGAACAGTCCTCACCTGGCCATGCATCCAATAGCTTGATGGCCTTGTATCACAGCTTCCAGTGAGAATGAGAAATCCCACATTCAAAGTGAAGGGCCTGGGATCTAATGGCCGCATAAGAATCACAGGCTACTATTATGTTTCATAGGTTGATACTATCATCTTTTCTCAGATTCCTATGGCTGCTGGTCCTTGCTTACCCTTCGTAAAGACAGGCAAGCCTGGCTTTACTTAGGGTAACTGTAAGGTGACCGCTACACCCCATTAAACAGCCTTGACTCAAGACTCTAACCCGGGCGTCCCGCAGTCAGCAGTGACTCCTTTCTCAACAGTTCCAGCTAGTGCCATAAAACCGGTAAAGCTCCCCTCTGCTGTCTCACCGGCCTGGCATCATTTCGGAACACGGCACATGCAGGCTCTGCTGAGTATGTCTCACCTCTCCGATTTCAGGTCAGCTTTGTTGGGATCAGCCCGAGAAACCTTCATCTCACTAATCCGGATCTTTTCTACCTTCTTCTTGTCCAGGCACGAATAATAAATGTAGAACTTGCGGTTGTGGCGGAATTTCGGGTGAAAAGCCAACCCCAAGAAGCCTCTCTCATCCCCGATCCACGGGGTGGTCAACACGATGTTCTTGAGGTCCAGAAAGGGTTGCTCCAGGCGACTGCCATCGGGGAGATAGACCCACACCACTCCTACCTGCTCGGCAACAAAGAAGCGATGGGTGCCGTCCCAGCATGGACCATGGAGACAGGGTTCCTGAGCCCGTTGGCCACCTCGCTCAGGCACAGCTGCAGGCAGCCCTGGGGTCCTGGGCCACCACGCCCAGGTTGATACAGCAGATATCCAGGTTTAAGGATATGGAAAATGTCACAGTCTGTAAGACTGTTTTGTAACAGAGGACAAAAAGACTAAGAAGTAGTGATAGAGTCAGAACACTAGAATTTTGAGCCAGGTGGAGTTTCAAGCATGCCTCAATTATCAGTGTTTAAAAGTCTCGTTGGCTGGATATGGTGGCTCATGCCTGTAATCCCAGCATTTTGGGCAGTTGGGGCAGGCAGATCATGAGGTCAGGAGATCGAGACCATCCCAGCCAATATGGTGAAACCCCATCTCTTCTAAAAATACAAAAATTAGCTGGGCATGGTGGTGTGCACCTGTAGTCCCAGCTACTCGGGAGGCTGAGGCAGGAGAATTGCTTGAACCCAGGAGGCAGAAGCAATAAAAGACACATTGCACTGATATATGGAACAATATTGAGGAATCCCACAGACATTACTGAATTTAAAAACCAAGCACAAAAGAAGAGTACACACTATAATGATTCCATTTATATATGAAGTCCCAGAAGCAAAATAAGCTGTGGTGAGTGTGCTTATCTCTGGCTGGTGTGTGTGTGTGAATTCTTTTGGCCTGGATGGCTATATGTACATATTCACTGGGGATGGGGACAGGCTGGAGATCCCTTTGGCATGTTTGGAAATGCTCAGAACAAGTAAGCTGGATAGAAGATGGGCCCTGCTCCTCTAAAGTGAGCCCTTGGTATGTGACAGAGAGACAGAGATGGGGCAATAGGCAAGAAGAAGCCTTCTAGGGTGATTGAAGTGTTCTACATCTTGATATGGTTGGTGACAATATGAGTGCATACATTTGTTAAACATCATACAACTGTGCTCTCATGTGATTGTATTTCACCTTATGTAAGTTACACCTCAGTAAAATAAAAGAGGAGAAGGGACATCAGTCCTTCCTTACCCACTTGTGAAGTCTCCAAAGATATACAGGCCATTCAGGTTTGGGGATTCACAACCCCGATAGACATAACCTCCAGTGACTGACTTCCCCACTGCATGGCCATAAGCATAGATTGGCAGAACATCATCTGTCCAGGAGAGAGGAAAGAGTGAATGAGTGGCCTAAAACTGAAGGCTTCAAGGAGGAAGAAGGGGACTTTTTGATGCAGTTGCCTATTTCAGTGAAGAACACTTCATCTCCTGGTCTTCAGTAGGACAGGCAATCAAGTGAATCATGTTTATTGTTCTCAATAGACTAGCCACAATATTTGCAAGCTTCCTACTTAACCGCTATCTGCAGGCAGAGGAAGCCAAAATTCCCTCCATCTATGAGGCAGTGACCTGGAAACACAGTTGCCATGTTATTTTCAACATGGCTATAACTGGAATAGCCAAATGTTCATCAGTAACACAGAGAATAGATGAATAAATTGTGGTGTATTCATACAATTGAATATTACAAAGCAATAAAAAAGACAAATTACTGATATTTGGAACAATATTGAGGAATCCCACAGACATTACTGAATTTAAAAAACCAAGCTCAAAAAGAAGAGTACACACTATAATGATTCCATTTATATATGAAGTCCCAGAAGCAAAATAAGCTGTGGTGAGTGTGCTTATCTCTGGCTGGTGTGTGTGTGTGAATTCTTTTGGCCTGGATGGCTACATGTACATATTCACTGGGGATGGGGGACAGGCTGGAGATCCCTTTGTCATGTTTGGAAATGCTCAGAACAAGTAAGCTGGATAGAAGCTGGGCCCCTGCTCCTCTAAAGTGAGCCCTTGGCATGTGAGAGAGAGACAGAGAGGGGGGCAATAGGCAAGAAGAAGCCTTCTAGGGTGATAGAAGTGTTCTACATCTTGATATGGTTGGTGACAATATGAGTGCATATCATACAACTGTGCTCTCACGTGATTGTATTTCACCATATGTAAGTTATACCTCAATAAAATAAAAAGAGGGAGAAGGGACATCAGTCCTTCCTTACCCACTCATGAAGTCTCCAAAGATATACAGGCCATTGAGGTTTGGGGATTCACAACCCCGATAGACATAACCTCCAGTGACCGACTTCCCCACTGCGTGGCCATAAGCATAGATTGGCAGAACATCATCTGTCCAGGAGAGAGGAAAGAGTGAATGAGTGGCCTAAAACTGAAGGCTTCAAGGAGGAAGAAGGGGACTTTTTGATGCAGTTGCCTATTTCAGTGAAGAACACTTCATCTCCTGGTCTTCAGTAGGACAGGCAATCAAGTGAATCATGTTTATTGTTCTCAATAGACTAGCCACAATATTTGCAAGCTTCCTACTTAACGCTATCTGCAGGCAGAGGAAGCCAAAATTCCCTCCATCTATGAGGCAGTGACCTGGAAATCCACACAGCTAAGCTTTCCCCATAGGTTGATACAGCAGATATCCAGGTTTAAGGATATGGAAAATGTCACAGTCTGTAAGACTGTTTTGTAACCTAGAGGACAAAAAAAGACTAAGAAGTAGTGATAGAGTCAGAACACTAGAATTTTGAGCCAGGTGGAGTTTCAAGCATGCCTCAATTATCAGTGTTTAAAAGTCTCATTGGCTGGATATGGTGGCTCATGCCTGTAATCCCAGCATTTTGGGCAGTTGGGGCAGGCAGATCATGAGGTCAGGAGATCGAGACCATCCCAGCCAATATGGTGAAACCCCATCTCTTCTAAAAATACAAAAATTAGCTGGGCGTGGTGGTGCACCTGTAGTCCCAGCTACTCGGGAGGCTGAGGCAGGAGAATTGCTTGAACCCAGGAGGCGGAGGTTGTGGTGAGCCGAGATCAGGCCATTGTTCTCCAGCCTGGGTAACAAGAGTGAAACTCCATCTCATAATAATAATAATAATAATAATAATAATAATAATAATAATAATAATAATAATAATAATAATAATAATAATAATAATAATAATAATAATAATAATAATAATAATAATAATAATAATAATAATAATAATAATAATAATAATAATAATAATAATAATATGCCTAAAATTAATGTGGGTAACTTATTTAAAATACAGATTCCTGGGTCAATCTCATTCCTCCAATCCACCCAAAATTCAAATTCTTTAGGTCTGAGGCAGAGTCTGGGAATTCACTTTTTAAAACAGCCACTGCCAAGATGTGTCTGGTGCCAGCGAGTGGCTGGGGACCACTTGGAAGTACTATGCCACAGGACACAAACAAGGCATTACGTAAATCACCTGCAGGGCAGGACATTCAGGCTTTATTCCCCACCTCCACCTCCACCCACTCGACTCATCCAAGAAATCAGCCACAGAGCTTCTTTCTTACCCAAAGAGGCATTGTGACAAAGTTTTTGTTGTAACATGCAAATCCTTCCTTTGCTCTCCAGCCATAGTTTCCGCCTTTCACAATGAGGTCAACTTCTTCAAACCTGTTCTGGCCCACATCCCGCAGAATATCCGGCCTCAGCCCTGGTGTGTGACAGGGTCCCCTCAGTCTACAGCACAGCCACATGTTCCTGATCCCATAGGCATAGATGGTGGCGGGGGCCTGGCTCAGAAACAAACGGATTCTCCAAGGGGACTCAGTACCGCTTACCATCTGAGCCCGCTCCATTCACATCAATCCTTAAAACTTCCCAGCAGGAACTTCTGAAAGAAAGAAGGCCCAGAAACAGAATCAGGTAAACCAGGAAAGCCACAGGACTGAAGAGTCCACCCAGAAGGGCCGACTCATAGTTGATGCCAAGAGACTGCTGGAGATCACATGGGAAGATGTGACTTCTTATTTTCCTTCTTTTTTTTTTTTTTTTTTTTTTTTTTTTTTTTTTTTTTTTTGAGACAGAGTCTCACTCTGCACCCAAGCTGGAGTGTAATGGTACAATCACAGCTCACTGCAACCTCTGCCTCCAGGTTCGACCAATTCTCTTGCCTCAGCCTTCCTAGTAGCTGGGATTACAGGCACGGGCTGCCACCATGCCTGGATAATTTTTTGAGACCTTGCCCTGTAGCCCAGGTTGGAATGCAGTGGTGCAATCTCGGCTCACTGCAACCTCTGCCTCCTGGGTTCATGCGATTCTCCTGCCTCAGCCTCCTGAGTAGCTGGGGACTACAGGCATGTGCCACCACACCCGGTTAATTTTTGGTAGAGACTGGGTTTCGCCATGTTGGCCAGGCTGGTCTTGAACTCCTGACCTCAAGTGATCCACCTGCCTCAGCTTCCCAAAGTGTTGTGATTACAGGCATGAGCCACCATGACCAGCCAATTTTTCTTTCATGCCGTGACTTAATGAGCTGTGGACCTGGCCAGGGTAACAGCCATTCTTTTTTAGGGCTTGCCTTTACTATCTGCCCTATCAGGACATTCCATCCCTTCCTTCTAGCAACTTAAGATGGTTAATCTATCAGTTCTTTATGCTTTTTGCAATCCCCCAACCTGTCTACGATGAGAAAAGAGGCAAGAGAGAAAGAAGAAGGGGAAAAAAAGGGGTAGAGTGGTAGAGCGGAAACAGCACGAGCTTTGGATCAGTTAGAACAGTCCTCACCTGGCCATGCATCCAATAGCTTGATGGCCTTGTATCACAGCTTCCAGCGAGAATGAGAAACCCCACATTCAAAGTGAAGGGCCTGGGATCCAATGGCCCCATAAGAATCACAGGCTACTATTACGTTTCATAGGTTGATACTATCATCTTTTCTCAGATTCCTATGGCTGCTGGTCCTTGCTTACCCTTTGAAGACAGGCAAGCCTGGCTTTACTTAGGGTAACTGTAAGGTGACCGCTACACCCCATTAAACAGCCTTGACTCAAGACTCTAACCCGGGCCTCCCGCAGTCAGCAGTGACTCCTTTCTCAACAGTTCCAGCTAGTGCCATAAAACCGGTAAAGCTCCCCTCTGCTGTCTCACTGGCCTGGCATTATTTTGGAACATGGGACAGCTGCAGGCTCTCCCGAGTATGTCTCACCTCTCCGATTTCAGGTCAGCTTTGTTGGGATCAGCCCGAGAAACCTTCATCTCACTAATCCGGATCTTTTCTACCTTCTTCTTGTCCAGGCACGAATAATAAATGTAGAACTTGCGGTTGTGGTGGAATTTCGGGTGAAAAGCCAACCCCAAGAAGCCTCTCTCATCCCCGATCCACGGGGTGGTCAACACGATGTTCTTGAGGTCCAGAAAGGGTTGCTCCAGGCGACTGCCATCGGGGAGATAGACCCACACCACTCCTACCTGCTCGGCAACAAAGAAGCGATGGGTGCCGTCCCCAGCATGGACCATGGAGACAGGGTTCCTGAGCCCGTTGGCCACCTCGCTCAGGCACAGCTGCAGGCAGCCCCGGGGGTCCTGGGCCACCACGCCCAGGTTGCGGTTGAGATAGTCGTTCCTCAGGACGTTGGGGAAGCAATAGTCCTTGTCAGGAAGGTCCAGGAGGTGGCAGAAGCGGGCGCCATCAGTTCCAGGGGACTCCTGGGGGCCGCGGTCGCCGGTCAGCAGGGAGATGGCGGAGTGGCAGTTAGAATGGAAGGCGGAGCAGTAATCAGAGCAGAGGCCCGGGAGATTCCGGAGGGGCGTCTGAGGGTTCTCGGCGTCGTAGAGGTGGGCTGCGTAGGGCGAGCACTCCTGGAAAAGAACGCGGAGCTCAGGCTCAGCATCAGACCTGCCACACCCGCGCTTCTCTCAAGTTTTAAGCAAGCAGAAAGGAAAAATGGTCCTGGGGGAAGAAAATCAGGATTCTGGAGTTTTTGTTAGCAACTGCTGCTCAATCTCTTCTCTGTGATTTTCTGCCCACTTTATGCTCCTGGAAGTCAGAAAGGGGGAAAATCTCTCATATTCACTATATTGTCTCTAACATTTCAGCTTAGTTTTTGACATTTAAAGTTTTATTAAATGATGCATGAATATTTTTTCTGAAAGGATGTTACTACATTTCTCACTCTCTTTTTATTTTTTAATTTTTATTTTATTTTTCATAGAGACAGCCTCACCAGGTTGCTCAGGCTGATCTCAAACTCCGGGCTCAAGTGATTCTCCTGCCTCAGCCTCCTGAGTAGCTGGGATTACAGGCATGCGCCACCATGCCCAGCTAATTTTTGTATTTTTAGTAGAGACAACATTTCACCATGTTGACCAGGATGGTCTCGATCTCGACCTCGTGATCCACCCATCTCAGCCTTCCAAAGTGCTGGGATTACAGACATGAGCCACTGTGCCAGCCCAGCCTCCTTTTCTTATAGATGCTGTATCTACCAAGATTTTATTTCTTTATACAAATCTGAAACAATTTGGAAAAAAACATTCACATTGGTTCCAATCTGATTGTTGGACATACAGTATTATTTATTTTTTCTGTGCTTTTCCATATTTTTGGAATATTTTACAATGAAATCAATTATCAAAGTGGACATTGGATGCATCACTCTCAAAGATTAGGTGGCTAGAAATTCCACACTCAAGTCAAGGGTCTGGGATCTAACAGACACACAATAATCAAAGGCTGCTATTATATTTAATATATTGGCCAGGTATGTGGCTCATGCCTGTAATCCCAGCATTTTGGGCAGTTGGGGCAGGCAGATCATGAGGTCAGGAGATCGAGACCATCCCAGCCAATATGGTGAAACCCCATCTCTTCTAAAAATACAAAAATTAGCTGGGCGTGGTGGTGTGCACCTGTAGTCCCAGCTACTCGGGAGGCTGAGGCAGGAGAATTGCTTGAACCCAGGAGGCGGAGGTTGTGGTGAGCCGAGATCAGGCCATTGTTCTCCAGCCTGGGTAACAAGAGCGAAACTCCATCTCATAATAATAATAATAATATGCCTAAAATTAATGTGGGTAACTTATTTAAAATACAGATTCCTGGGTCAATCTCATTCCTCAATCCACCCAAAATTCAAATTCTTTAGGTCTGAGGCAGAGTCTGGGAATTCACTTTTTTAAAACAGCCACTGCCAAGATGTGTCTGGTGCCAGCGAGGGGCTGGGGGACCACTTGGAGAAGTACTATGCCACAGGACACAAACAAGGCATTACGTAAATCACCTGCAGGGCAGGACATTCAGGCTTTATTCCCCACCTCCACCTCCCACCCACTCGACTCATCCAAGAAATCAGCCACAGAGCTTCTTTCTTACCCAAAGAGGCATTGTGACAAAGTTTTTTGTTGTAACATGCAAATCCTTCCTTTGCTCTCCAGCCATAGTTTCCGCCTTTCACAATGAGGTCAACCTCTTCAAACCTGTTCTGGCCCACATCCCCGCAGAATATCCGGCCTCGGCCCTGGTGCGTGACAGGGTCCCCTCAGTCTACAGCACAATGCCACATGTTCCTGATCCCATAGGCATAGATGGTGGCGGGGGGCCTGGCTCAGAAACAAACGGATTCTCCAAGGGGACTCAGTACCGCTTACCATCTGAGCCCGCTCCGTTCACATCAATCCTTAAAACTTCCCAGCAGGGAACTTCTGAAAGAAAGAAGGCCCAGAAACAGAATCAGGTAAACCAGGAAAGCCACAGGACTGAAGAGTCCACCCAGAAGGGCCGACTCATAGTTGATGCCAAGAGACTGCTGGAGATCACATGGGAAGATGTGACTTCTTATTTTCCTTCTTTTTTTTTTGTACCAGCAAGAATGAGCTTGAAGATTTTCTTTAAAATCTATACAAGATATTTAAGACTGCCCCATGTTTGGCTCAAAGAGAACTACTAGGCAAAGTTTGATGTGATCCTGGCCCACGGGACCCTGAGCAAGTTGCAGCTTCTATTCTTATTTTAATGATGAGGACG
This sequence comes from Saguinus midas, assembly GCA_021498475.1. Taxonomy (NCBI): domain Eukaryota; kingdom Metazoa; phylum Chordata; class Mammalia; order Primates; family Cebidae; genus Saguinus; species Saguinus midas. Next base: position 12,946 of record JAKFGQ010000227.1, on the reverse strand, counting down.
GCTTCTCTCTGACTAGGGCCAATATGACAATTTTTTTTAAAAAAGCTGGTTATATTGTTTGCTCTTTATTTAACAACATGGTCAGTTAAAAGAATAGAACAGAAGCTTTTGAGAGGCTCTGCTCATGACTATGGTCTCTGGGGCTGACTTTCCTCATTTGAAAGGCAGAGGAGAGTAACTGATAGCCTTGTGCCACCACTTCCTGTGAGGATGAGAAATTCCACACTCAAGTCAAGGGTCTGGGATCTAACAGACACACAATAATCAAAGGCTGCTATTATATTTAATATATTGGCCAGGTATGTGGCTCATGCCTGTAATCCCAGCACTTTGGGAGGCCAAGATGGTGGATCACGAGGTCAAGAGATCTAGACCATCCTGGTTAATATGGTGAAACCCCATCTCTACTAAAAATACAAAAATTAGCTGGGCATGGTGGCACGTGCCTGTAATCCCAGCTACTCAGGAGGCTGAGGCAGGAGAATTGCCTGAACCCAAGAGGCCGAGGTTGTGGTAAGCTGAGATCACACCATTGCACTCCAGCCTGGGTAACAAGAGCAAAACTCCATCTCAAAAATAATAATAATAATATGCCTAAAATTAATGTGGGTAACTTATTTAAAATACAGATTCCTGGGTCAATCTCATTCCTCCAATCCACCCAAAATTCAAATTCTTTAGGTCTGAGGCAGAGTCTGAATTCACTTTTTAAAACAGCCACTGCCAAGATGTGTCTGGTGCCAGCGAGTGGCTGGGGACCACTTGAGAAGTACTATGCCACAGGACACAAACAAGGCATTACGTAAATCACCTGCAGGGCAGGACATTCAGGCTTTATTCCCCACCTCCACCTCCAACCCACTCGACTCATCCAAGAAATCAGCCACAGAGCTTCTTTCTTACCCAAAGAGGCATTGTGACAAAGTTTTTTGTTGTAACATGCAAATCCTTCCTTTGCTCTCCAGCCATAGTTTCCGCCTTTCACAATGAGGTCAACCTCTTCAAACCTGTTCTGGCCCACATCCCCGCAGAATATCCGGCCTCGGCCCTGGTGTGTGACGGGGTCCCCTCGGTCTACAGCACAGCGCCACATGTTCCTGATCCCATAGGCATAGATGGCGGGGTGGGCCCCTGGCTCAGAAACAAACGGATTCTCCAAGGGGACTCAGTACCGCTTACCATCTGAGCCCGCTCCATTCACATCAATCCTTAAAACTTCCCAGCAGGGAACTTCTGAAAGAAAGAAGGCCCAGAAACAGAATCAGGTAAACCAGGAAAGCCACAGGACTGAAGAGTCCACCCAGTAGGGCCGACTCGTAGTTGATGCCAAGAGACTGCTGGAGATCACACGGGAAGATGTGACTTCTTATTTTCCTTCTTTTTTTTTTGTACCAGCAAGAATGAGCTTGAAGATTTTCTTTAAAATCTATACAAGATATTTAAGACTGCCCCATGATTGGCTCAAAGAGAACTACTAGGCAAAGTTTGATGTGATCCTGGCCCATGGGACCCTGAGCAAGTTGCAGCTTCTATTCTTATTTTAATGATGAGGACGGCTTCTCTGACTAGGGCCAATATGACAATTTTTTAAAAAGCTGGTTATATTGTTTGTTCTTTATTTAACAACATGATCAGTTAAAAGAATAGAACAGAAGCTTTTGAGAGGCTCTGCCCGTGACTATGGTCTCTGGGGCTGACTTTCCTCATTTGAAAGGCAGAGGAGAGTAACTGATAGCCTTGTGCCACCACTTCCTGCGAGGATGAGAAATTCCACACTCAAGTCAAGGGTCTGGGATCTAACGGACACACAATAATCAAAGGCTGCTATTATATTTAATATATTGGCCAGGTATGTGGCTCATGCCTGTAATCCCAGCACTTTGGGAGGCAAGGTGGGAGGATAGCTTGAAGCCAGGAGTTCAAGAACAGCCTGGGCAATACAGTGAGACCCCATCTCTATTTAAAATATATAGCTAGATAAATATTATTTACTTTGCAGTGTGGTTGTGATATAAGGGTTAAGTGTTATTGTGTATATAGCATTTAATGCAATTCTTGAATCACTGTAGGTATTTGACAAACGTTATCTTTGTTTCATTTATTTATTTATTTATTTATTTTGAGATGGAGTTTCTCTCTTGTTACCCAGGCTGGAGTGCAATGGCACGATCTCAGCTCACTGCAACCTCTGCCTCCTGGGTTCAGGCAATTCTCCTGCCTCAGCCTCCTGAGTAGCTGGGATTACAGGCATGCGCCACCATGCCCAGCTAATTTTTGTATTTTTAGTAGAGACGGCATTTCACCATGTTGACCAGGATGGTCTCGATCTCTCGACCTCGTGATCCACCCATCTCAGCCTTCCAAAGTGCTGGGATTACAGGCATGAGCCACCATGACCAGCCAATTTTTCTTTCATGCCGTGACTTAATGAGCTGTGGACCTGGCCAGGGTAACAGCCATTCTTTTTAGGGCTTGCCTTTACTATCTGCCCTATCAGGACATTCCATCCCTTCCTTCTAGCAACTTAAGACGGTTAATCTATCAGTTCTTTATGCTTTTTGCAATCCCCCAACCTGTCTATAATGAGAAAAGAGGCAAGAGAGAAAGAAGAAGGAAAAAAAAACAAGGCAGAGTGGTAGAGCGGAAACAGCACGAGCTTTGGATCAGTTAGAACAGTCCTCACCTGGCCATGCATCCAATAGCTTGATGGCCTGGTATCACAGCTTCCAGTGAGAATGAGAAACCCCACATTCAAAGTAAAGGGCCTGGGATCTAATGGCCGCATAAGAATCACAGGCTACTATTATGTTTCATAGGTTGATACTATCTATCATCTTTTCTCAGATTCCTATGGCTGCTGGTCCTTGCTTACCCTTTGAAGACAGGCAAGCCTGGCTTTACTTAGGGTAACTGTAAGGTGACAGCTACACCCCATTAAACAGCCTTGACTCAAGACTCTAACCTGGGCCTCCCGCAGTCAGCAGTGACTCCTTTCTCAACAGTTCCAGCTAGTGCCATAAAACCGGTAAAGCTCCCCTCTGCTGTCTCACTGGCCTGGCATTATTTTGGAACATGGCACAGCTGCAGGCTCTCCCGAGTATGTCTCACCTCTCCGATTTCAGGTCAGCTTTGTTGGGATCAGCCCGAGAAACCTTCATCTCACTAATCCGGATCTTTTCTACCTTCTTCTTGTCCAGGCATGAATAATAAATGTAGAACTTGCGGTTGTGGTGGAATTTGGGGTGAAAAGCCAACCCCAAGAAGCCTCTCTCATCCCCGATCCACGGGGTGGTCAACACGATGTTCTTGAGGTCCAGAAAGGGTTGCTCCAGGCGACTGCCATCGGGGAGATAGACCCACACCACTCCTACCTGCTCGGCAACAAAGAAGCATTGGGTGCTGTCCCCAGCATGGACCATGGAGACAGGGTTCCTGAGCCTGTTGGCCACCTTGCTCAGGCACAGCTGCAGGCAGCCCTGGGGTCCTGGGCCACCACGCCCAGGTTGCGGTTGAGATAGTCGTTCCTCAGGACGTTGGGGAAGCAATAGTCCTTGTCAGGAAGGTCCAGGAGGTGGCAGAAGCGGGCGCCATCAGTTCCAGGGGACTCCTGGGGCCGCGGTCGCCGGTCAGCAGGGAGATGGCGGAGTGGCAGTTAGAATGGAAGGCGGAGCAGTAATCAGAGCAGAGGCCCGGGAGATTCCGGAGGGGCGTCTGAGGGTTCTCGGCGTCGTAGAGGTGGGCTGCGTAGGGCGAGCACTCCTGAAAAGAACGCGGAGCTCAGGCTCAGCATCAGACCTGCCACACCCGCGCTTCTCTCAAGTTTTAAGCAAGCAGAAAGGAAAAATGGTCCTGGGGAAGAAAATCAGGATTCTGGAGTTTTTGTTAGCAACTGCTGCTCAATCTCTTCTCTGTGATTTTCTGCCCACTTTATGCTCCTGGAAGTCAGAAAGGGGAAAATCTCTCTAACAATTTTTAAATCAATCAATAAAATTCACTATATTAAGAAACTAAAATTTTTTTAAACCCACATGATTCACCAAAGATGAAAAGAAGCATTTGACAAAACCCAACATCAATATCGAATACAAATTCTCCGAGGACTAGAAATAGAAGAAAACAGCCCCAGCCTGGTAAAGGGTGTGTAGAAAACACCTGCAGCTGACATCACATTGGTGTGACGTCACACAGTAACATCACACTAATACGATGGTGAAAATGAATGCTTTCCCCATTTCTATTCAACACTGAACTGAGATTAAGATAGAGCAATAAGCAAGTTAAAAAATAAGGACAGGCTTCCAATTTTTAAAAAAGAAAGTAAAAGTGTCTATATTCACAGACCTTCTAATAAAATGACCTTTCACATAGAAAATCCAGTAGAATCTACAAAAAAGCAATCAGAATGAACAAGGCGTTCAGGAAGGTTTCTAGATATAAGCTCAATATTAAAAAAAAATTCTATATACTATGAATTAACAATCAGAAACTGAAATTTTACAAACTAACATTTACCATAACGTCAAACACTATGAGATAGGTAAATATACAAGATCTCTACATTGAAAACTACAAAACACAGTTGCCATGTTATTCACAGCATGGCTATAACTGGGAATAGCCAAATGTTCATCAGTAACACAGAGAATAGATGAATAAATTGTGGTGTATTCATACAATTGAATATTACAAAGCAATAAAAAGACAAATTACTGATATATGGAACAATATTGAGGAATCCCACAGACATTACTGAATTTAAAAAACCAAGCACAAAAAGAAGAGTACACACTATAATGATTCCATTTATATATGAAGTCCCAGAAGCAAAATAAGCTGTGGTGAGTGTGCTTATCTCTGGCTGGTGTGTGTGTGTGTGAATTCTTTTTGGCATGGATGGCTATATGTACATATTCACTGGGGATGGGGGACAGCCTGGAGATCCCTTTGGCATGTTTGGAAATGCTCAGAACAAGTAAGCTGGATAGAAGCTGGGCCCCTGCTCCTTTAAAGTGAGCCCTTGGTATGTGACAGAGAGACAGAGATGGGGCAATAGGCAAGAAGAAGCCTTCTAGGGTGATTGAAGTGTTCTACAGCTTGATATGGTTGGTGACAATATGAGTGCATACATTTGTTAAACATCATACAACTGTGCTCTCATGTGATTGTATTTCACCATATGTAAGTTACACCTCAGTAAAATAAAAAGAGGGAGAAGGGACATCAGTCCTTCCTTACCCACTTGTGAAGTCTCCAAAGATATACAGGCCATTCAGGTTTGGGGATTCACAACCCCGATAGACATAACCTCCAGTGACTGACTTCCCCACTGCATGGCCATAAGCATAGATTGGCAGAACATCATCTGTCCAGGAGAGAGGAAAGAGAGTGAATGCTGTGGCCTAAAACTGAAAGCTTCAAGGAGGAAGAAGGGGACTTTTTGATGCAGTTGCCTATTTCAGTGAAGAACACTTCATCTCCTGGTCTTCAGTAGGATAGGCAATCAAGTGAATCATGTTTATTGTTCTCAATAGACTAGCCACAATATTTGCAAGCTTCCTACTTAACGGCTATCTGCAGGCAGAGAGGAAGCCAAAAATTCCCTCCATCTATGAGGCAGTGACCTGGAAATCCACACAGCTAAGCTTTCCCCATAGGTTGATATGGCAGATATCCAGGTTTAAGGATATGGAAAATGTCACAGTCTGTAAGACTGTTTTGTAACCTAGAGGACAAAAAAAAGACTAAGAAGTAGTGATAGAGTCAGAACACTAGAATTTTGAGCCAGGTGGAGTTTCAAGCATGCCTCAATTATCAGTGTTTAAAAAGTCTCATTGGCTGGATATGGTGGCTCATGCCTGTAATCCCAGCATTTTGGGCAGTTGGGGTGGGCAGATCAGGAGGTCAGGAGATCGAGACCATCCCAGCCAATATGGTGAAACCCCATCTCTTCTAAAAATACAAAAATTAGCTGGGCATGGTGGTGTGCACCTGTAGTCCCAGCTACTCGGGAGGCTGAGGCAGGAGAATTGCTTGAACCCAGGAGGCGGAGGTTGTGGTGAGCCGAGATCAGGCCATTATACTCCAGCCTGGGTAACAAGAGCGAAACTCCATCTCATAATAATAATAATAATATGCCTAAAATTAATGTGGGTAACTTATTTAAAATACAGATTCCTGGGTCAATCTCATTCCTCCAATCCACCCAAAATTCAAATTCTTTAGGTCTGAGGCAGAGTCTGGGAATTCACTTTTTTAAAACAGCCACTGCCAAGATGTGTCTGGTGCCAGCGAGTGGCTGGGGGACCACTTGGAGAAGTACTATGCCACAGGACACAAACAAGGCATTACGTAAATCACCTGCAGGGCAGGACATTCAGGCTTTATTCCCCACCTCCACCTCCAACCCACTCGACTCATCCAAGAAATCAGCCACAGAGCTTCTTTCTTACCCAAAGAGGCATTGTGACAAAGTTTTTTGTTGTAACATGCAAATCCTTCCTTTGCTCTCCAGCCATAGTTTCCGCCTTTCACAATGAGGTCAACCTCTTCAAACCTGTTCTGGCCCACATCCCCGCAGAATATCCGGCCTCGGCCCTGGTGTGTGACAGGGTCCCCTCAGTCTACAGCACAACGCCACATGTTCCTGATCCCATAGGCATAGATGGTGGCGGGGAGCCTGGCTCAGAAACAAACGGATTCTCCAAGGGGACTCAGTACCGCTTACCATCTGAGCCCGCTCCGTTCACATCAATCCTTAAAACTTCCCAGCAGGGAACTTCTGAAAGAAAGAAGGCCCAGAAACAGAATCAGGTAAACCAGGAAAGCCACAGGACTGAAGAGTCCACCCAGAAGGGCCGACTCATAGTTGATGCCAAGAGACTGCTGGAGATCACATGGGAAGATGTGACTTCTTATTTTCCTTCTTTTTTTTTTGTACCAGCAAGAATGAGCTTGAAGATTTTCTTTAAAATCTATACAAGATATTTAAGACTGCCCCATGTTTGGCTCAAAGAGAACTACTAGGCAAAGTTTGATGTGATCCTGGCCCACGGGACCCTGAGCAAGTTGCAGCTTCTATTCTTATTTTAATGATGAGGACGGCTTCTCTCTGACTAGGGCCAATATGACAATTTTTTTAAAAAGCTGGTTATATTGTTTGCTCTTTATTTAACAACATGGTCAGTTAAAAGAATAGAACAGAAGCTTTTGAGAGGCTCTGCTCATGACTATGGTCTCCGGGGCTGACTTTCCTCATTTGAAAGGCAGAGGAGAGTAACTGATAGCCTTGTGCCACCACTTCCTGTGAGGATGAGAAATTCCACACTCAAGTCAAGGGTCTGGGATCTAACAGACACACAATAATCAAAGGCTGCTATTATATTTAATATATTGGCCAGGTATGTGGCTCATGCCTGTAATCCCCCATTTTGGGAGGCTGAGGTAGGAGGATAGCTTGAGGCCAGGAGTTCAAGAACAGCCTGGGCAATACAGTGAGACCCCATCTCTATTTAAAATATATAGCTAGATAAATATTATTTACCTTGCAGTGTGGTTGTGATGTAAGGGTTAAGTGTTACTGTGTATATAGCACTTAATGCAATTCTTGAATCACTGTAGGCATTTCACAAATGTTAGCTTTGTTTTATTTATTTATTCATTTATTTAGTTTGAGATGGAGTTTCACTCTTGTCACCCAGGCTGGAGTTCAATGGTGCTATCTCGGTTCACACAACCTCTGCCTCCCGGATTCAAGTGATTCTCCTGCCTCAGCCTCCCAAAGTGCTAGGATTTCAGGCATGAGACACCACGCCCAGCTAGCTTTGTATTATTATAACCTCAATATTTTTATTACTAGGAATACTAGGAGCCAAGTGCTTACTGGGTGCAAAGAGCAGAAGGACCACATGACCTTTATTTAGGCAACTCAGCATCGCTGGGCTCTGGTGCCATATCATGTGGGTGGGGATTTGTTTTATTCCACTTACTCACTGTATGACCTCTGTGCCTCCATTTTCCTGTCTGTAAAATAGATATTATTATATGTATAATTCATAGGATTCATTCATTCCACGTGCAATTATGGGGCAGCTCCCTTGTGCCAGGCACTGTCCTAAGTGCTGGTAATACATCAATTAACAAAATAGATATAAATTCTTGCCCTTGAAGGTTTTTAGAATTACCTTCTCAAATACATGTAAAGATTTAGACCAGTGTCTGACAAGCTGCAAGCACCCAATACACATTGGCTCTCAGTATTTAATTTCTCATGTGTCTCCAGGACCTAGCGCAGTGCCTGGAACACAGTGTTCAATAATATTACTGAGTTGAATTGAATTAAATGATTAGTGTGGTAAATAATGACCTGCTAATATATATTTAAAATCCTGAATTCTCCTTTACATAACATTCTGATGGTTATATTGAGCATCAGTAATGTTAACTACCAAAATATACTATGTGTGAAAGTTATGCAACAGAAAACCAAATATTCCTCCCATTGCCCCATCGGAGTGGACCACATCTTGCAGTATGTGATTTGAGTTTGATGCCATCCCTGCAAAAATGTCATAGCAGGGTCTCACTCTAAAGGGACAGGGGCCCAGCCTCCATCCAGCTTACTTGTTCTGAGCATTTCCAAACATGCCAAAGGGATCTCCAGCCTGTCCCCCATCCCGAGTGAATACGTACATATAGACATCCAGGCCAAAAAGAAGTTGTCCACCATTATGGTTTGAGGCTGGCTCTTCGATCTCCAAGATGACCCTGGAAGAGAAAAAAGAAACCATGCATTAGGCTTTGACACAAGCTGAAGCTGCATCCTCTTGAGATACCCAAAAATGACCGGTCCAAGCCACCAAAATTTGCCAAGCCAGCAAGACCTGCTTCTGAGTTTTCAAGGATCACAAAGTAGGTAGCTTTAGGGCTCTGAGATGCCCCTTATTTCCTGGTTAACTCTTTCATGGCTCATTTTGGTTTTTTTTTTTTTGAGACAGAGTCTCACTCTGCACCCAAGCTGGAGTGTAATGGTACAATCACAGCTCACTGCAACCTCTGCCTCCCGGATTCAAGTGATTCTCCTGCCTCAGCCTCCCAAGTAGTTGGGATTACAGGCACAGGCTGCCACCATGCCTGGATAATTTTTGAGACCTTGCCCTGTAGCCCAGGTTGGAATGCAGTGGTGCAATCTCGGCTCACTGCAACCTCTGCCTCCTGGGTTCATGCGATTCTCCTGCCTCAGCCTCCCAAAGTGCTAGGATTTCAGGCATGAGACACCACGCCCAGCTAGCTTTGTATTATTATAACCTCAATATTTTTATTACTAGGAATACTAGGAGCCAAGTGCTTACTGGGTGCAAAGAGCAGAAGGACCACATGACCTTTATTTAGGCAACTCAGCATCGCTGGGCCCTGGTGCCATATCATGTGGGTGGGGATTTGTTTTTTTCCACTTACTCACTGTATGACCTCTGTGCCTCCATTTTCCTGTCTGTAAAATAGATATTATTATATGTATAATTCATAGGATTCATTCATTCCACGTGCAATTATGGGGCAGCTCCCTTGTGCCAGGCACTGTCCTAAGTGCTGGTGATACATCAATTAACAAAATAGATAAAAATTCTTGCCCTTGAAGGTTTTTAGAATTACCTTCTCAAATACATGTAAAGATTTAGACCAGTGTCTGACAAGCTGCAAGCACCCAATACACATTGGCTCTCAGTATTTAATTTCTCATGTGTCTCCAGGACCTAGCGCAGTGCCTGGAACACAGTGTTCAATAATATTACTGAGTTGAATTGAATTAAATGATTAGTGTGGTAAATAATGACCTGCTAATATATATTTAAAATCCTGAATTCTCCTTTACATAACATTCTGATGGTTATATTGAGCATCAGTATATGTTAACTACCAAAATATACTACGTGTGAAAGTTATGCAACAGAAAACCAAATATTCCTCCCATTGCCCCATCGGAGTGGACCACATCTCGCAGTATGTGATTTGAGTTTGATGCCATCCCTGCAAAAATGTCATAGCAGGGTCTCACTCTAAAGGGACAGGGGCCCAGCCTCCATCCAGCTTACTTGTTCTGAGCATTTCCAAACATGCCAAAGGGATCTCCAGCCTGTCCCCCGTCCCCAGTGAATATGTACATATAGCCATCCAGGCCAAAAAGAAGTTGTCCACCATTATGGTTTGAGGCTGGCTCTTCGATCTCCAAGATGACCCTGGAAGAGAAAAAAGAAACCATGCATTAGGCTTTGACACAAGCTGAAGCTGCATCCTCTTGAGATACCCAAAAATGACCGGTCCAAGCCACCAAAATTTGCCAAGCCAGCAAGACCTGCTTCTGAGTTTGCAAGGATCACAAAGTAGGTAGCTTTGGAGCTGAGATGCCCCTTATTTCCTGGTTAACCCTTTCATGACTCATTTTTTTTCTTTTTTTTTTTTTTTGAGACAGAGTCTCACTCTGCACCCAAGCTGGAGTGTAATGGTACAATCACAGCTCACTGCAACCTCTGCCTCCCGGATTCAAGTGATTCTCCTGCCTCAGCCTCCCAAAGTGCTAGGATTTCAGGCATGAGACACCACGCCCAGCTAGCTTTGTATTATTATAACCTCAATATTTTTATTACTAGGAATACTAGGAGCCAAGTGCTTACTGGGTGCAAAGAGCAGAAGGACCACATGACCTTTATTTAGGCAACTCAGCATCGCTGGGCTCTGGTGCCGTATCATGTGGGTGGGGATTTGTTTTATTCCACTTACTCACTGTATGACCTCTGTGCCTCCATTTTCCTGTCTGTAAAATAGATATTATTATATGTATAATTCATAGGATTCATTCATTCCACGTGCAATTATGGGGCAGCTCCCTTGTGCCAGGCACTGTCCTAAGTGCTGGTAATACATCAATTAACAAAATAGATATAAATTCTTGCCCTTGAAGGTTTTTAGAATTACCTTCTCAAATACATGTAAAGATTTAGACCAGTGTCTGACAAGCTGCAAGCACCCAATACACATTGGCTCTCAGTATTTAATTTCTCATGTGTCTCCAGGACCTAGCGCAGTGCCTGGAACACAGTGTTCAATAATATTACTGAGTTGAATTGAATTAAATGATTAGTGTGGTAAATAATGACCTGCTAATATATATTTAAAATCCTGAATTCTCCTTTACATAACATTCTGATGGTTATATTGAGCATCAGTAATGTTAACTACCAAAATATACTATGTGTGAAAGTTATGCAACAGAAAACCAAATATTCCTCCCATTGCCCCATCGGAGTGGACCACATCTTGCAGTATGTGATTTGAGTTTGATGCCATCCCTGCAAAAATGTCATAGCAGGGTCTCACTCTAAAGGGACAGGGGCCCAGCCTCCATCCAGCTTACTTGTTCTGAGCATTTCCAAACATGCCAAAGGGATCTCCAGCCTGTCCCCCGTCCCCAGTGAATATGTACATATAGCCATCCAGGCCAAAAAGAAGTTGTCCACCATTATGGTTTGAGGCTGGCTCTTCGATCTCCAAGATGACCCTGGAAGAGAAAAAAGAAACCATGCATTAGGCTTTGACACAAGCTGAAGCTGCATCCTCTTGAGATACCCAAAAATGACCGGTCCAAGCCACCAAAATTTGCCAAGCCAGCAAGACCTGCTTCTGAGTTTTCAAGGATCACAAAGTAGGTAGCTTTAGGGCTCTGAGATGCCCCTTATTTCCTGGTTAACTCTTTCATGGCTCATTTTTGGTTTTTTTTTTTTTTTTTGAGACAGAGTCTCACTCTGCACCCAAGCTGGAGTGTAATGGTACAATCACAGCTCACTGCAACCTCTGCCTCCAGGTTCGACCAATTCTCTTGCCTCAGCCTTCCTAGTAGCTGGGATTACAGGCACAGGCTGCCACCATGCCTGGATAATTTTTTGAGACCTTGCCCTGTAGCCCAGGTTGGAATGCAGTGGTGCAATCTCGGCTCACTGCAACCTCTGCCTCCTGGGTTCATGCGATTCTCCTGCCTCAGCCTCCTGAGTAGCTGGGGACTACAGGCATGTGCCACCACACCCGGTTAATTTTTGGTAGAGACTGGGTTTCGCCATGTTGGCCAGGCTGGTCTTGAACTCCTGACCTCAAGTGATCCACCTGCCTTGGCTTCCCAAAGTGTTGTGATTACAGGCATGAGCCACCATGACCAGCCAATTTTTCTTTCATGCCGTGACTTAATGAGCTGTGGACCTGGCCAGGGTAACAGCCATTCTTTTTTAGGGCTTGCCTTTACTATCTGCCCTATCAGGACATTCCATCCCTTCCTTCCAGCAACTTAAGACGGTTAATCTATCAGTTCTTTATGCTTTTGCAATCCCCCAACCTGTCTATAATGAGAAAAGAGGCAAGAGAGAAAGAAGAAGGAAAAAAAACAAGGCAGAGTGGTAGAGCGGAAACAGCACGAGCTTTGGATCAGTTAGAACAGTCCTCACCTGGCCATGCATCCAATAGCTTGATGGCCTGGTATCACAGCTTCCAGTGAGAATGAGAAACCCCACATTCAAAGTAAAGGGCCTGGGATCTAATGGCCGCATAAGAATCACAGGCTACTATTATGTTTCATAGGTTGATACTATCTATCATCTTTTCTCAGATTCCTATGGCTGCTGGTCCTTGCTTACCCTTTGAAGACAGGCAAGCCTGGCTTTACTTAGGGTAACTGTAAGGTGACAGCTACACCCCATTAAACAGCCTTGACTCAAGACTCTAACCTGGGCCTCCCGCAGTCAGCAGTGACTCCTTTCTCAACAGTTCCAGCTAGTGCCATAAAACCGGTAAAGCTCCCCTCTGCTGTCTCACTGGCCTGGCATTATTTTGGAACATGGCACAGCTGCAGGCTCTCCCGAGTATGTCTCACCTCTCCGATTTCAGGTCAGCTTTGTTGGGATCAGCC
>JAKFGQ010000226.1:0-38318 GCA_021498475.1 Saguinus midas | reverse complement strand
ATTCGTTACCTTTATTAGCAATCCCATTGATCAAAGAGTTACAGCTATGTGCCACCAAAATTAAGAGGGCTGCCACCAAAATTAAGAGGGCTTAAAGAGTCACAAACTTCACAAGAAAAGCTACATATGGTATAGGAGTAACAGTTTAAATAACCCCAATTTACTGATTCTGGGTGCCAGCATGGGAACTTGACCTGTAGTAAACCTCCAAGGAAGAAAAAAGGGGAGAACTGCTACCCTGAGGTCATTATGGATATAGGATGCCTGAATTAAAGTGAAAAGTTACATTAAAAAATATCAGTATTGGACTGGCCCGCTGGCTCGGGCCTGTAATCCCAGAACTGTGTGAAGCTGAGGTAGGCAGATCACCTGAGGTCAGGAGTTCAAGACCAGACTGGCCAACACAGCGAAATCACTTCTACTAAAAATACAAAAATTAGCTAAGCATGGTGACATGGGCCTGTAATCCCAGCTACTTGGGAGGGTGGGCACAGTGGCATGTGACTGTGGTCCCAGCTATTTGAGTAGCTGAGGCACTAGAATCAGTTGAACCAAGGAGGCAGAAGTTGCAATGAGCCAAGATCGGCCACTGCAGTCCTGCCTGGGTTGCAATGAGCCACGATCAGCCATTGCACTCCTGCCTGGGTGACAAAGTGAAACTCTATCTCATGAATAAATAAATAAATACCAGTATTTGGAATACCATGCCATTACTGAAAATGATGGTATACAAAATAACACTTAACGAAAGGCTTTCATATTTCATTCTATGTATTTCTGTAGTATTTTAATAAGCAGTTATTTAACCTTTTAAAAGGCCAGTGTTTTTTAAGATGATATGTAGACAGATTTGACATGACACTGTATTTATGACTCATTAAATACAAAAACAGCCTTCAGCATGGCCTCTTTTTATAAAAGAAATGTGTAATCAATGTGCAAAAATCACAAGCATTCCTATACACCAATAACAGACTGAAAGAGAGCCAAATCAAGAATGAACTGTCATTCACAATTGCTACAAAGAGAATAAAATACCTAGGAATACAACTAACAAAGAACTTAAAGGACCTCTTCAAGGAGAACTACAAACCACTGCTCAACGAAATAAGAGAGGACACAAACAGATGGAGAAACATTCTATGTTCATAGTTAGGAAGAATCAATATTGTGAAAATGGCCATACTGCCCAAAGTAATTTACAGACTCAATGCTATCCCCATCAAGCTACCAATGACCTTCTTCACAGAACTGGAAAAAACCACCTTAAACTTCATATGGAACCAAAAGAGAGCCCGCATAGCCAAGTCAATTCTAAGCAAAAAGAACACAGCAGGAGGCATCACACTACCAGACTTCAAACTATACTACAAGGCTACAGTAATCAAAACAGCATGGTACTGGTACCAAAACAGAGATATAGACCAATGGAACAGAACACAGGCATTGGAGGCAACACAACATATCTACTACCATACAATCCTTGATAAACCTGACAAAAACAAGCAATGGGGAAAGGATTCCCTGTTTAATAAATGGTGTTGGGAAAACTGGCTAGCCATGTGCAGAAAGCAGAAACTGGACCCCTTCCTGACACCTTACACTAAAATTAACTCCAGATGGATTAAAGACTTAAACATAAGGCCTGGCACCTTAAAAACCCTAGAAGAAAATCTAGGCAAAACCATTCAGGACCTAGGAGTAGGCAAGGACTTCATGACCAAAACACCAAAAGCATTGGCAACAAAAGCCAAAATAGACAAATGGGACCTAACCAAACTCCATAGGTTCTGCACAGCAAAAGAAACAGTCATTAGAGTGAATCGGGAACCAAAAGAATGGGAAAAAATTTTTGCAGTTTACCCATCTGAACAAAGGGCTGATATCCAGAATTTACAAAGAACTAAAACAGATTTACAGGAAAAAAACAAACAAGCCCATTCAAAAATGAGCAAAGGATATGAACAGACACTTTACAAAAGACATACATGAGGCCAACAAACATATGGAAAAATGCTCATCATCACTGGTCATTAGAGAAATGCAAATCAAAACTACATTGAGATATCATCTCACACCAGTTAGAATGGCAATCACTAAAAAATCTGGAGACAACAGATGCTGGAGAGGATGTGGAGAAATAGGAACACTTTTACACTGTTGGTGGGAGTGTAAATTAGTTCAACCATTGTGGAAGACAGTGTGGCGATTCCTCAAGGACCTAGAAATAGAAATTCCATTTGACCCAGCAATCACATTACTGGGTATATGTCCAAAGGACTATAAATCGTTCTACTATAAGGACACGTGCACAGGAATGTTCATTGCAGCACTGTTTACAATAGCAAAGACCTGGAACCAACCCAAATGCCCATCAATGATAGACTGGACTGGGAAAATGTGGCAAATATACACCATGGAATATTATGCAGCAATAAAAAACAATGAGTTCGTTTCCTTTGTAGGGACATGGATGAATTTGGAGAACATCATTCTCAGCAAACTGACACAAGAACAGAAAATGAAATACCGCATGTTCTCACTCACAGGCAGGTGATGAACAATGAGAACACATGGACACAGGGAGGGTAGTACTACACACTGGGGTCTATTGGGGGGAATAGGGGAGGGACAGTGAGGGGAGCTGGGGAGGGACAACATGGGGAGAAATGCCAGATGTGGGTGAAGGGAGGAAGGCAGCAAATCACACTACCATGTGTGTACCTATGCAACTATCTTGCATGTTCTGCACATGTACCCCAAAACCTAAAATGCAATATAAAAAAAAAAGAAAGTTGAGAAGAACATATGACATGTTAAAAAGAAGTTTTTCTTTTTTATGAGACAGGATATTGCTCTATAGCCCAGGCTGAAGTGTTGTGGCACCATGACAGCTCACTCCAGTGTCAAACTCCTGGGCTCATGGGATCTTCCCACCTCTTTCCCAATGCACCCGGAACTACAGGCACATGCCATGATACCCAGCTCATTTTTTATTTTTTGTAGAGATAGGATCTCATTATGTTGCCCAGGCTAGGCTCAAACAATCCTCCCGCCTCAGCCTCCCAAAGTGCTGGGATTACAGGTGTGAGCCACCATGTCCAGCATAAAAGTGGTTTCTTGCCGGGTGTGGTGGCTCACGCCTGTAATCCCAGCACTTTGGGAGGCCGAGGCGGGTGGATCACGAGGTCAAGAGATTGAGACCATCCTGGCCAAGATGGTGAAACCCCGTCTCTAGTAAATACAAAAAAAAAAATTAGCTGGGCATGGTGGCGCACGCCTATAATCCCCGCTACTTGGGAGGCTGAGACAGAAGAATCATTTGAACCCAGGAAGCAGAGGTTGCGGTGAGCCGAAATCACGCCATTGCATTCCAGCCTGGGTAACAAGAGTGAAACTCCGTCTCAAAAAAAAAAAAAAAAAAAAAGTGGTTTATTTCTGCAAGTGGTATAATCAATGAATTATTCTTAACTTCTTGAAATTTTGCATCTTTTACAGGATCTTAAAGCATATATTGCCTTGAGTTCATCAAGGATATAACCATGGTTCTTAGAGTTTACTGCAGAAAGGAAAACATGATTTCCACAGGCATGGTCTCCTATTCCTAGCCCAAAACACAGGAGACTGCAGGGAGGTTGCTGTTCTTATTATGAACTTTACCGCTGAACTAAAGATTGATTCTCAAAATTCTGAAGCCTTAGTGGAAGGGCAAACACTGTTAAAAGCAGTTCTCAAGTCTAATAAGAAATGATGTACAGTTAATTTTAGTATATAAAAGATACTATTAGGACCTTTCAAATGTAGAGTAAGACAAAATGGCTGTCAGAAGTTAAATGCTTCTAAGGTCAGAAGCTATTATCATTGAACAGAATTTCAGAAATAAACTAGTTCCCATCACTAATAATTTTTCTCATCATTGACCTAAATTGGAATGGAAATCTCTGCAGTGACCAAAATTCTATCTTTATAGCCAAAACTTGGGGGAGGAGGGTCAGGTACAGATAGAAGAAAGAGAAAGTTTTTGTTTTTAAATATATTTTCCAGGTCAATATCTGATTTCCATCTCTAACATCAGGGAGTTGCTCTAAGCCTGAAAAATTAATGTTGGGTACATAATTACAGTGTGTTTAAAATGATTTCCAGCAGGGCACAGTGGCTCACGCCTATAATCCCAGCACTTTGGGAGGCCGAGGCGGGTGGATCACGAGGTCAAGAGATCGAGACCATCCTGGTCAACAAGGTGAAACCCTGTCTCTACTAAAAGTGCAAAAATTAGCTGGGCATGGTGGTGCGTGCCTGTAGTCCCAGCTACTCGGGAGGCTGAGGCAGGAGAATTGCTTGAACCCAGAAGGCAAAGGTTGCAGTGAGCTGAGATGGTGCCATTGCACTCCAGTCTGGGTAACAACAGTGAAACTCTGTCTCAAAAAAATAAAAAAATAAAATAAAATAAAATGATTTCCAAAAAGTGGAGGCTTTTCATTTGTCCTATTTGTTAGATTAGATGCCATGATTTAATTAATCAATAATTACACTTCCTTAAAAATACTAATGTGTGTGTCTGTGTGTGTACTAAGATATTCTTATTGGCATAATTTATCATATTAGGATATACTTAGGGATTATCTTCTCCACACTAACCCATCAAACATGTGGATGGAGAGAATGAGGAAAGGCCAGGGGCCAGAGCAAATCAAAGTTAACAAATGCATAAGCACTCAAGACCTGATTTCTTGTTTGTCTTAATTACTGAACAGACCACAATTCCATAGCTTTATTCAATGAGTTATATAACATGCTTAAGCACAACTTTAAAGAAGAGTCTTTCAAGCTTGTTTTATTCATTTAATTCACCATAAATTATGGAATTTGTGGCTCCAGAAATTCCTTAGATAGAATCTTTATTCTAGGAGCCCTTAATATGTTTATGAAAGTTTTTTTACATATTTAAAAACTTGATATTTCAGTTCTGTTTGAAGTTTAGCATAATCTCATGTAGTTCATTGAACAGTAACTTCTTTTTTTTTTTTTTTAGACAGAGTCTGTCACCCAGGCTGAAGTGCAGTGGTGGCATCTCAACTCACTGCAACATCTGCCTCCTGGGTTTAAGCAATTCTCCTGCCTCAGCCTCCTGAGAGCTGGGACTACAGGCATAAATTGTCCTAAATTTGGCAAGTGAGAGCTCCAAGGTTTGGAAGATATTTATAATAATCAAATGTATATATCACAAAACATGATGAGTTTGGGGGACATAAAACTCTAAAATGTAGACTATATAATTATATATACATTATATATTTTATTTCATTTCCTTTTTTTTTTCTTTTTTGAGATAGGGTCTCGCTGTGTCACACAGGCTGGAGTGCAATGGCAGCATCTTGGCTCACTGCAGCTTCCACCTCCCAGGCTCGAGTGATCCTCCCACTCCCACCTCAGCCTCCCAACTAGCTGGGACTATAGGTACATGCCACCATGCCCAGGTTAATTTTTGCATTTTTAGTAAAGACAAGCTTTCACCATGTTGGCCAGGCTGGTCTCGAACTCTTGACTTAGTGTGATTCACCTGCCTTGGCCTCCCAAAGTGCTGGGATTACAGGTGTGAGTCACTGGCCTGGCCTCTTTTCAAGAGAGTGGTTTTAGCTATGATTTACTGTAATACCTGGGGGGCAAAAATGTGTTAATCATCAAATGGTACCAAAAAGAAATGGTTTCTACTTTTAAATAACCTATATTTTAAGATGATACCAAAGAGTACCCTTCTAATCAATGGTATAATGAAGTAAACTAAACTGTCAATTTTTTTTTTTTTTGAGACGGAGTTTCACTCTTTTTACCCAGGCTGGAGTGCAATGGTGCGATCTCGGCTCACCGCAACCTCCGCCTCCTGGGTTCAGGCAATTCTCCTGCCTCAGCCTCCCAAGTAGCTGGGATTACAGGCAAGCGCCACCGTGCCCAGCTAATTTTTTGTATTTTTAGTAGAGACGGGTTTCACCATATTGACCAGGATGGTCTCAATCTCTTGACCTCGTGATCCACCCACCTCGGCCTCCCAAAGTGCTAGGATTACAGGCTTGAGCCACCACGCCTGGCCCTGTCAAATTTTTATTTTATTTTATTTTTATTTATTTTATTTTATTTTTTTTGAGGGAGGAAGGGAGGGAGGGAGGAAGAAAGGGAGGGAGGAAGAAAGGGAGGAGGAAGGAAGGGAGGAAGGGAGGAGGAGGAGGAGGAGGAGGAGAGAGAGAAAAGAAGGAAGGAAATCAGGCAATGAGAGAGACATTGCTGACCTGGATCTAGAGGTCTACAAGTTGATTTCTTTTTTCTTTTTTTGAGAAAAGGAAAGAAAGAAAAAAAAGGAGTGAAGGAGAGGAAGAAAGAGGAAAAAACAGAGGGAGAGAGAACAGAAATGTTGCTTTATCCTAAAAGAAATGGGTATTAATAATGGCCAATCAATATTTCATTTAAACCTATGAGTAGGTGTGATGTGGTGTTGACAACAATGTATATTTTGTGTGTTTAAAGTGGAGAGCTCTATAAATATTTATTAGGTTTACTTGTTCCGGATCTAAGTTTGAGTCCTTGATAGCCTTATTAATTTTCTGTCTCATTGAGTCTAAGTCTCTATGTATCTGGGTGTTAAGATCATTAGCTCTTATTGCTGCATTGATCCTTTTACCACTATATCTTTGTTGCTTTAAAATCTAGTTTATCAGATTCGAGAATTGCAACTCCTGTTATTTATTTATTTATTTTTGCTTTCCATTTGGTTGGTAAATCTTTCTCCATCCCTTTGTTTTGAGTCTTTGAAGGAGAAAATACTAAGGGCAGCCAGAGAGAAAGGTCAGGTTACCCACAAAGGGAAACCTATCAGACTTACATCAGATCTCTCAGCAGAAACTCTACAAGCCAGAAGAGAGTGGGGGCCAATATTCAACATCCTTAAAGAACACAACTTTCAGCCCAGAATTTCATATCCTGCCAAACTAAGCTTCATAACTGAAGGAAAAATAAAATCTTTTATGAACAATCAAGTAGTCAGAGATTTTATTACCACCAGGTCTGCTTTACAAGAGCTTCTGAAAGAAGCATTACACATAGAAAGAAACAACCAGTATTAGCCTTTCTAAAAATATACCAAAAAGTAAAGAGCATCAACATAAAGAAGAATTTACATCAATGAATGGATAAAACAGCCAGTTAACATCAAATGGCAGTAATCCTAAATTTAAATCGACTAAATCCCCCAATTAAAAGATACAGCCAAAACCCAACGGTATGCTACATCCAGATCCATTTCACATGCAAGGATACACAAATTTTTTTTTTTTTTTTCCGAGCTAGCTGAGATTTTATTTTGGACACACAAAAAAAGCAATTGAATTGTTTTGCAGCTGGAGGCATGGGCAAGGGGGCTCCCCAGGCAGTAAACTCCCCGCCGGTGGGCTGAGGGCTAGGGCTGAGCGTCAGGTGGGTCTTCTGTTCCCTGCGCTCCCCTGCACAGCAGCCTCCCTCCTGGGCTCTGGGGCAGCCTCAGGAGGGGCAGGCTGGGAGGGGCTGTTGCAGCTGTTCACTTGGGCAGGACGTCAGAGGACTCAGACACCAGCCTCCCATCACGGGTCTCAATCTTCTTCACAACCACAGCCTTGGTGGAGCTGGTGCGGCTGAAGGAGCTGGAGCCCGTGACAGAGCCAAAGCTGGAGCCCAGGCCGTAGCTGAGGCCAGGGCTTGTGAGGCCCCATAGGCAGAGCTCAGACCACCTGCATAGCCACTGGTGGTCTTCGTGGATACTCATGTTCTGCATCCCGGACTCCAGCCGGCTCTCCTCGCCTCCAGTAGCTTGCGGTAGGTGGCGATCTCGATGTCCAGGGCCAGTTTGACATTCATCAGCTCCTGGTACTCACGCAGCTGCTTTGCCATGTCCTGCTTGGCCCGCTGCAGGGCGGCCTCCAGCTCCTGCTGCTTGGTATGAGCATCCTTGAGTGCCTGCTCCCGCAATGCTCAGCATCTGCAATGGCGGCCTCCAGGGAAGCCCTCTGGCCTTTGAGGCCCTCGATCTCAGCCTGGAGCTGGCTGATGTTCCGGTTCATCTCAGAGATCTCAGTCTTCGTGACGCCGCAGGTCATCCCGTGCTTCCCAGCCAGCATCTGCAGCTCCTCATACTTGATCTGGTATCGCTCTCTGCCTCAGCCCGGCTGCGGTTGGCTATCTCCTCGTACTGCGCCTTGACCTCAGCGATGATGCTGTCCATGTCCAGGGAGCGGCTGTTGTCCATGGACAGCACCACAGACGTGTCGGAGATCTGGGACTGCAGCTCCCGGATCTCCTCTTCATACAGCTGCCTGAGGAAGTTGATCTCATCAGTCAGTCCTTCCAGGCGAGACTCCAGCTCTACCTTGTTCATGTAAGCTTCATCCACATCCTTCTTGATGAGGACAAATTCATTCTCCATCTCCGTACGCTTATTGATCTCTTCCTCATACTTGTTCTTGAAGTCCTCCACCAGCCCCTGCATGTTGCCAAGCTCTGCCTCCAGCTTCAGCTTCTCCTGGCCCAGAGTCTCCAGCTGCCGCCTCAGGTTGTTGATGTAGTTCTCAAACATGTTGTCCATGTTGCTCCTAGCCGTTTTCTGCTGCTGCAGGAGGCTCCACTTGGTCTCCAGCATCTTGTTCTGCTGCTCCAGGAACCGCACCTTGTCGATGAAGGAAGCAAACTTGTTGTTGAGGGTCTTGATCTGCTCCTTCTCCTGGGTACGCACGGCCTGGATGTTGGGGTCCACATCCACCTTAATGGGGTTCAGCAGGCTCTGGTTGATGGTGACGGCGGTGATGCCTCCCATGCCTATGCCGCTGGCCCCAGCATAGCCTGCACCCAGGCCACCCCGGAAGCCACTGCTGCTCATTCGGGAGAAGCTCAAGCGGGCACTGGGCCCACTCGTGAAGGAGCGGCTGCTGAAGGCCCCAGGGCCAGAGGTGGACACCTTGTAGGAGGACTTCTGGGTCACCCTCATGGACATGGTGGAGGCAGGAGTGGAGGCAGGCGGGCCGAACCAGGGAGAGATTCCAGAAGGAGCGGAGAAGCTGCTTCTTGATACACAAATTTTTTTTAAGACGGAGTCTCACTCTGTCCTCTATCATCCAGGCTGTAGATGCAGTGGCTCAATCTCAGCTCACTGCAACCTCCACCTTCTGGGTTCAAGCAATTCTCCTGCCTCAGCCTCCCGAGTAGCTGAGATTACAGGCACCCACTACTACACCCAGCTAATTTTTGTATTTTAGCAAAGATGGGGTTCACCGTGTTGCCCAGGCTGGTCTCAAACTTGTGACCTCAAGTGATCTGTCATCCTTGGCCTCCCAAAGTTCTGGGATTACAGGCGTGGTCCACCAGCCCAGCCTAAACTGTCAAGATTTTTTGCAAGACAATTATTAAAAACAGCCATCATTACAAATTAAATTATAGCTGGGCACGGTGGCTGAAAAAATATTTTCTACCACGCCCAGCCTGAAAAAATATTTTTAAAAAAGACAAGAAAAACAGCTTGTGCTAGGTTTGATGTGTACCTGTAGTCTCAGTTACTTAAAAAGCTGAGGCAGGAGGATTGCTGGAGCACTGGAGTTCAAGGCTGCAGTGTGTTATAATCTCTCCTGTGAATCGTCACTGCACTACAGCCTGGGCAATACAGACCCCATCTCAAAAACGAAGGGAGGAAGGAAGAAAAGAAAAACAGCTTGTAGGTAGAATGTTATCCTCTGTGGAAAATTGTATAAGAACATCTTATAATAATACACAAGGGCAGTACTGGCTTTTCTTCTTCTTCTTTTTTTTTTTTTGATGTGGAGTTTCACTTGTCACCCAGGCTGGAATGCAGTGACTGGATCTTGGCTCACTGCAACCTCTGCTTCCCGAGTTCAAGCAATTCTGCCTCAGCCTCCCTAATAGTTGGGACTACAGGCAACCGCCACCACGCCCAGCCCGTTTTTGTATTTTTAGTAGAGGTGGGTTTTCACCATGTTGGGCAGGGTGGTCTCAAACTCCTGACCTTAGTTGATCCACCCCCCTCAGCCTCCCAAAGAGCTAGAATTACAGGCATGAGCCACCATGCCTGGCCAGTACTGGCTTATTAGTGAAGTCAGTGGGCTACGGAATAAGCAAGGAGCAAAAGGATGCCAAAGAAATGATGAAAGATAGAAAAATAATCTTAAGGCCAGGCACGGTGGCTCACGCCTGTAATCCCAGCACTGTAGGAAGCCGAGATGGGATGATCACAAAGTCAAGAGATCAAGACCATCCTGGCTAACGTGGTGAAACCCCACCTCTACTGATAATACAAAAATTAGCTGGGCATGATGGCATGGGCCTGTAGTCCCAGCTACTTGGGAGGCTAAGGAGGAAAATCACAGTCACCCAGCTGGTGAGTGGCAATGCAGGAAAAGAGCCCAGGTTTGGCTGACTCCAAAACCTGTGCTCTTCCAACACGCCACCATGCTCCTTAGAAGGACCAGTGAGAGAATAATGGAAAGACAGGAGAAAAGAGAATGAGCCAGAAACAGAGCTATAGCTAGGAAAATAAGGCCAGAAAACATGAGGTCAGAGAGAAAGAGAAGGAATCCCAACTTTTATATACTTTTTATTTTTGAGGCATCGTCTCACTCTGTCACCCAGGCTGGAGTGCAGTGGCACAATCTCAGCTCACTGCAACGCCTGACTCCTGGGTTCAAGCAATTCCTGTACCTCAGTCTCCCAAGTAGTTGGAACTACAGGTGCGCATCACCAAGCCCAGCTAATTTTTGTATTTTTAGTAGAAACAGAGTTTTACCATGTTGGCCAGGCTGGTCTTGAACTCCTGACCTCAAGTGATCTGCCTGCCTTGGCCTCCCAAAGTTCTGGGATTACAGGCGTGGTCCACCAGCCCAGCCTAAACTGTCAAGATTTTTGCAAGACAATTATTAAAAACAGCCATCATTACAAATTAAATTATAGCTGGGCACGGTGGCTGAAAAAATATTTTCTACCACGCCCAGCCTAAAAAAATATTTTTAAAAAAGACAAGAAAAACAGCTTGTGCTAGGTTTGATGTGTACCTGTAGTCTCAGTTACTTAAAAAGCTGAGGCAGGAGGATTGCTGGAGCACTGGAGTTCAAGGCTGCAGTGTGTTATAATCTCTCCTGTGAATCGTCACTGCACTACAGCCTGGGCAATACAGACCCCATCTCAAAAACGAAGGGAGGAAGGAAGAAAAGAAAAACAGCTTGTAGGTAGAATGTTATCCTCTGTGGAAAATTGTATAAGAACATCTTATAATAATACACAAGGGCAGTATTGGCTTTTCTTCTTCTTTTTTTTTTTTTTTTGATGTGTAGTTTCACTTGTCACCCAGGCTGGAATGCAGTGACTGGATCTTGGCTCACTGCAACCTCTGCTTCCCAAGTTCAAGCAATTCTGCCTCAGCCTCCCTAATAGTTGGGACTACAGGCAACCGCCACCACGCCCAGCCCGTTTTTGTATTTTTAGTAGAGGTGGGTTTTCACCATGTTGGGCAGGGTGGTCTCAAACTCCTGACCTTAGTTGATCCACCCCCCTCAGCCTCCCAAAGAGCTAGAATTACAGGCATGAGCCACCATGCCTGGCCAGTACTGGCTTATTAGTGAAGTCAGTGGGCTACGGAATAAGCAAGGAGCAAAAAGGATGCCAAAGAAATGATGAAAGATAGAAAAATAATCTTAAGGCCAGGCACGGTGGCTCACGCCTGTAATCCCAGCACTGTAGGAAGCCGAGATGGGATGATCACAAAGTCAAGAGATCAAGACCATCCTGGCTAACGTGGTGAAACCCCACCTCTACTGATAATACAAAAATTAGCTGGGCATGATGGCATGGGCCTGTAGTCCCAGCTACTTGGGAGGCTGAAGGAGGAAAATCACAGTCACCCAGCTGGTGAGTGGCAATGCAGGAAAAGAGCCCAGGTTTGGCTGACTCCAAAACCTGTGCTCTTCCAACAATGCCACCATGCTCCTTAGAAGGACCAGTGAGAGAATAATGGAAAGACAGGAGAAAAGAGAATGAGCCAGAAACAGAGCTATAGCTAGGAAAATAAGGCCAGAAAACATGAGGTCAGAGAGAAAGAGAAGGGAATCCCAACTTTTTATATACTTTTTATTTTTTTGAGGCATCGTCTCACTCTGTCACCCAGGCTGGAGTGCAGTGGCATAATCTCGGCTCACTGCAACGTCTGACTCCTGGGTTCAAGTAATTCCTGTACCTCAGTCTCCC
This sequence comes from Saguinus midas, assembly GCA_021498475.1. Taxonomy (NCBI): domain Eukaryota; kingdom Metazoa; phylum Chordata; class Mammalia; order Primates; family Cebidae; genus Saguinus; species Saguinus midas. The sequence continues at coordinate 26,054 of JAKFGQ010000226.1, read as the reverse complement.
AAGTAGTTGGAACTACAGGTGCGCATCACCAAGCCCAGCTAATTTTTGTATTTTTAGTAGAAACAGAGTTTTACTATGTTAGCCAGGCTGGTCTTGAACTCCTTACCTCAAGTGATCTGCCTGCCTTGGCCTCCCAAAGTGCTGGGATTACAGGCATGAGCCACCACGCCCAGCCTCCAACTTTTTTAAAGACATGATCAAGGAGAGCTTTGGAATAATCCCACCTTGAACTTCACAGGGATTTTAGCTTAGGGGTAGGAGAACAATACAGAAACTCACGTTGATGAGAGTCCTTGAATTTGATATGCAGCTGGTAGTTAGAGATGGCAATGAGGGCATCAGCTGCCTGGCCCAGGAACCCTACTCCCTCGCCTTGCAGCACTGTGAAGGGGACCTGTCAAGGGGCAGAGAAACCCTCAGTCCAGAAGTGAGTGACCGCCTCATCCTCTCTACAGTCTCTGCCCTGTGGAATCGCCTCTGGAAAAGCTCTGGAAATGGTGGACCAAGGCAGGTGAGGAGAGTACTCTCCACAGTGAGAGCACCAGGCAACAGCTGTAGAGGAAAGCTACCTTTCCTTCCCTGGGGCCAACAGCTCCAGGATATACAGACAAACCCTCCTCCTCCTGAGACCACAGAGCAGGAAGCCAGAGCTCCAGTACCAGATCCCCTTGAAGATATTTGGGGGAAGGGAGGATGTTTTTTTAAGTGGACAGGAAGCCCCATCAATCCTGGCCCCCAACTCCTCCTTACCTGAAGATTCTCCTCCTCCTTCACTAGTTCCTTGTGGGGGAACAGATCCTTGGCTTGGATGTACTCCAGGCTGGGGGCCCTCCTCACCCTGTGGGAAGGCCACAGTTCTAAGTCACCAAGCTCTGCTTAGCCCATGAGGTTCATTCTGCTCCCCTCCCCCACCAAGAAATCCACAGACAACCACACACACACCTCTAAAGGTTCTGGTCACCAGAGGAGGGAAAAGAGACCTGCCTTGGTTGGAGACAGGTAAGCGTGAAATGGAGAGACTACTCAAGCCTATTAAGCCTAAGGAAAGAGTGAGGCCCCAGGAGGAATTGGGAACCTGCACTCTTCAAAGGACTCTCCTATACAACCAACATTTCAAAAATGGAGGAGAGAAAACTAAGAAAAAGAAAGACTCTTTTCCTTAGACCCATGTAAGGGTAAGGCAGGAATGGGGATGGGAAAGTGCTGTCCTGAGGAAAAGGAGCCAGGTGTGGCAGCTGGTTATAGAGAGTAGGGAAATCAGGCCCCTGTAGCCACTGAAGTTTCAGTCTGGTGGGTGAGGGAGACAAAGAGGAGTGGGTGGGGGGATTCAGTCCCACGCCTCTAGAGGGCCTTCACTGATGCTTTCAAAAGGAAGATGTGTTTGGGAGCTGGGCTTATCTTCTTGTTAGGCCCACACTGCTGACAAGCCCCCATTACCTGCCAAGTAACCTACTCTGCCTGCTAATCAGAGGGGAATTCCTGAGGAATACCCATGGCAAGAAGGAACTCCCCGCCCAACCACCAGGGAGGTGACCTGAGGGGATCGATGGGCCTGGGAGGAGCCAGGAGACCCAAGGACAGCCAGGGGAGAGAAAGAGAGAGAAAGAGAAAGAGAGAGGAGGCCTGGCAGACACCCACGGGGAAGGCGGGGACAGCTGAGAGGACAGATGGGGGAAGCTGGGAAGGAGCATCAGCCAGCGCGGGAGGAGGGGAGGACTGGGAATGATGCAGAGGTAAGGAACCCTGCAGAGGCAGGGAAGATGGAGAAGAGAGGCTGTCTAGGAGACAGTCAAGGAGAAAAGTCTGGCATGTCAGGTGAGGGATGGAGTGGTGGAAGAGAGAAGGGACTGGAGCCCCGAGCCAGCTCACAGAACATCTCGCGCTCCCTGACCAGCCCCCTCAACATCCCTTGCAGCCTACTGGCCACATCCCACATCCCCAAGCAAGGATACAGTGGGTGGGACCAAGATGAAGAGGCGAAGGTAAAGGGATGTACCCCCCGCAGGGTGCGGGGCCTGGAGATCTGCAGTCAAGGGCAGTGGCTGCCGGCCGGGATGGACCATAGAATTTCCATTCCTGGCCTTCGACCATCCCCGGCACCCAAAGATTGAAGCAAGTCCAAGAAATAAGAGTTAACCCGCCTTCCCTGCCCCTAAACGTTCGGGGTCGGGCCAGAGGCCATGGGAAGGGGGATGGGCTGAAATCGAGGGCTGACCCTGGGGTAGGCTGTGGCACAAGCAAGCGTCGGTCTCCTAGGCACCCAAAGGCAGGGTGAGCACTTATGAAGCAGCTAAGCGTGGAGCAGGAGACGGGGCGGTCTGGGCCAGCGCACATACCCCCAGAGCCGATGCGCTGCCCGCCAGTCCCGGGCGCCCGCCTCATCCTGGCTGCGGGGACCGCCAGGTGCAGCTGCAGCGGCCAGGAGGTGAGGGCGCTGGTTGCGGGCCCTCAGCATGGCTACTGCACGCTTTTCACAACAGAGCGGGCCCAGCTCCGCCCTCCAGCACGAGTGCGGAAGCGAAGGGAGCTGGGCGAGGGGAGAGCCCAGGACGCAGCGGGAAGGCGGAGGCAGGGGCGGGGCGGCTCCACGAGCCCCACCCACAGCCCCAGGCTCCTCCCTCCCCGCGGACCCTGGGCCTTGACCGAGGGCTTACCCTACTCCAAGGACCTTTAGGGGCTTTCAGGAATCTGGGCTATGGGACCGCCCAGACAGACGGCCTGGAGCAGAAAACAAGACCGCCTACATCTTCTCATTTACCTTTTTTCCAGGTGGGCAACCCTATGCCCTCCCCTCCTAAGTTCCCCTGACACCTGCTGTGGACCCCAAGGTGGAGCTCACCAACCCACAACCCATTTGCTTCCTCCTTTCACTCCAAAACCACTACCCACCATGCCCCTGCCCATCAGGGTCTTGCAATCCTGTGACTTGGCTAAACCTTTCTTTCCCTTAGAATGGTGCCAGGTTAGTCATTCCACGCTCCTGGAAAGGGAAATGAGCTTTTTATTCCCATACCCCTACCAAACCCAACTCCTTCAGCTCCATCTCTCCCTTGTTTCACATTCTGATCTCTGGGTAAGAAAGTCCTTCTTCAAGGAGAAAGGATTTCTTAGCCTGGGAAAGAGGAGAGCTGGAAGTATGGACCACAGAAGTTATACAAAAACGAAACTTGAAACGCAGGAGCAGCAGAGTAGAGAGAGTTGGGTAGAGGGCCAAGAAATAAGGAGCAGGAAGAAGGGGCTCAAAATAACACCAAGAGAAACAGAGGGAGCTCGCTGGAACCCCAAACTTCCTGCACCTGGTAACTTTCAGACACCAGGGCTTTTATCTTGTCTGGGGGAGAAGGGAGGAATAAAAGAAAACCTGACATTTTATTAAGCATCTACAATGAGCCAGGCAGTTTCTAACTACCTCATTAAAACTTTTCAAGCCCTCAAGAAGGAAACCTTATCCTGTCTTACTGGTGAGACTTAAACTTCGAGAGAAAGTATTCAATTTACCTAAGTGGTGTGCTAGGATTTGAAATTAGATGAAGCTGACTCTGAAGCCAATGCTCTTTTCATGGTATCCCAGAAGAGAAAAGAGGAGCAATCTGTTGGTGGGAGCCCAAACCAGCAGGCTTTCTGAGAAGAGACCGAACCAATAATGCACACACCAAATCCACATCTCTATGGAAGGAAGGGAGGGAAGGAGGAAATCCTTTCATCTACTGAATTCTTTAACCTGCCGCTAAGCACAAAGGACACCTAAAAGAAACTGAAGAGATACCACCAGGTTAAGGACCTGGTCTGAGCCAGTGCCTATAGCTCTCTAGGCCTTTCCCATCTCACTGCCTCCTTCTAGCTCTCAGGAATTACGGCGTTCCCTGGACTTGGGGTGAGAGAAGGGCAGTTACAATTAATGGAAAATTCACAGGATCATTGTAAACTACCTCTAGTGATATTCTGGGCACCCTGAAGATGCTATCCTGATAGATATTCAGTCAGCTGTCACCTGTAGTGGCTTAACAGCAGCACCCTGGAGCTGGAGAAGCCCCACAGTTTTGGTGGAGTCACTCCTGATATAGCATCGACAATATTCAAAGGACCCACCAGAAGTCCAAGGATCCTGAGATAAAGAAGGCCTAGCTTTTCAGACCAGAACACAGAGATCCTACCGGGGACGCAAGAAAAAAAGAGGAGGGCTGTTATGAAGGGTTAATAGAGCCAGTGTGGGCAGGTAGTGTCAAGAAAGTGTGAGGCATTGCACATGCAGAAAAAGATTTCTAGAAGCTTCCAGTCCCAGTGCTGAATACTGGCTAATGTTTTGCAATCTGAAGAAACCCTAATTTATCTCCAGGGCAGATGAACCTGTTTAGGAGCTGAACAGGGTAGCCTGGAGCTCAAGGTCTAGGAGAGGTGGGGCAGCTTCACAGAGAAAGACACAGGGATTACAGAAAACACAATGGCCTGAGGAAAGAAAGAGTACTCACCATTCTACCGTGGCAAGGGTCCTGGCTGCCTGCTTCTCACTATAAGAAGACAGAGGAACATAAAAGTAAAGAGCCCCATCAACATTACCATAGAATCAACAAATGCTACCCATCTACCTCTAACCTTCTCTACAACATATTCTTTTCCCTTGCAGAGACCCTAGTCTCTCCACAAGTCACCATACCAGAGAGAGGCAATGGGAGCTACACAGGGAGAAAGCAACAAGTGATCCTACAGGGCATAAAGTCAGCCACGAGGTTCTGGAGCAGGAATGAGTGTCATCCAAGATTATTCACCAGAACTCAGGAGTCCTGATTCCCAGATGCAGAGGGAGAACACTTCTTTGTGGGACAGCAGAACTGCCAACTCTGAAGAGACAAAGCCTGCCCAACTGGGGCTCATTTTGGGCCCTGAATCTTTGGACAAAGTGGCAGTGGCTGAAGGGACATGAATCCACAGGAATGTTTTGCCAGTCTCTGAGTCTCGGAGTAGTACCTACCTGACCTGTTTACTGGGGGCAGAGTCCAAAGTGGGACAAGCGTGGGGTGGGGGGAGACCACAACCTGTGATTAGAGGGCAGCAGGGCTGCACAGGCACAGGCCCTGCTGAGTGTACTTGACACCAAGTTGGGTGGAGGTTATGGAGAGGAGCCCACACAACAGGAATAGAATCAGGCCAATTCAGGCCTTGGAGTCAGCATCTGTCCAATGAGCCCAAGTAACAGGGATTTCAGGATGGGGCCTCCTAGGCTTACTTAGGAAGCCAGGCCCAGGTTTCACTGACACTTTCCTTCATTCCTGCTATCCTCAGGGGCAGTACAGCAGAGCCCTATGGGAGACTGCGGGGATAAAAGCCTCCATCTGTGGTCCTGCCCACCTCCCTGTTCACAGTACCCTCTTCCCTAGACCACTTTCCCTCATGGGGGAACCCGCAAGAGGCAAGCCAGAGGTGCTGCCTCACAGCCCACTGGCACACAGCCCCAGAGAAAGAAGGGAGGGTAGGAAGGACAAGGATCAGGCCTGAGAGGCCCAGGGTTTTCAGGCCTAGGAGATCTGGTCCCGGGGGGTGGGCCAGGTTGGCAAGGGAGCCCACGTGCCCAGGTTCTAAGGGTGGAGCCTAAAGACTCAGAGGCGGAGCCCCAAATGACAGAAGGCGGGACTCAGGAAAGCTGGTGGGGGCCAGGGCGGAGCCAGGCAAGACGTGGTCTATACAGTTCCCAGGCTTGCAGTGCAAGGGGCATGGTGACTCACCCAGGCGGTGTCCACCTGACCCTCCGAGGCCGCGATCTAGCCACTTCCGTCTCCCGCAGCTGCAGAAGCCGCGCCGTCCCGACCCCACCACAGTGCTCTTCTCTTCAACCAATTATATCTCAAGCCTGTGCCCGCCCTGGCCAATAGCCACGCCAAGTCCCGCCCTGCCCCCACACGCAGCCACCGCCCTCACTCTTGACGCCACTCATTGGTTGAGATGGGCAGATGCCCTCCCAGCCTTTAGCCAATCGGATGCCGGAAGACAAGACTATACCTGGAGGGAGGAGGCACGGCAGGAGACGCGACCAATGGGAAATCACAGCGTCCTTGCGGTAGCCAATAGGAGAGCAGTAAAGAGCGGACTGCCGGCTACAGCTCTGGGGACCGGAAGTGGGGGCGGCTAGTCGCCTACTGGTAGCGCAATTAGAGGCAGGCATTGTAGGGTACAAGCCTTAAGCCACTTCCGGTGATGGACCCGCCCTGGAGGTCCTTCTCAAACAGATCCCCAGTGGCACCTCAGTTTATCCATTCCCGTTTTGGTTTCGCTGCTGTCATCCGGTCCCAATGCCAGAATAGGAGAAAACCTGCAGGCTAGGAGAGAAGGGAGGGCTAGGCCTGGGGTTCCGTCTTGGTCATCTCCGACTGGCTGGGATTTCCCCCTTCCTGTGTCTGGTTGGTTTCCTTCAACACTCACTTCGTATCGATAAATGACCCTGCCATTCTTCACAACCTGCATCGTGCTGCTAGTCCTGAGTGAAGAACTCTCATCCGAGGGATGGAAAATCTGGATCTGAGACTGCCAGTAACTAGCTGCAGCCTCCTAGTCTGTAAAGGGAAGGGAGACCAGGACGCCCCCAAGGAACCGACTTATCGCCCCTCCCTTTCTTTCTTTCCCGGGGACCCAGAACAGACCACAAGACGGAGGGTGGCCACTGGAGGTTGCCATGGACACGCGATACCACCAACCGACAGAATTGGAAAACAGTTGATTCAGATTCTCAGCTAATATTCTCAGGTCTGGAGTGGGCCTGAGCGCTTTAATATCAAGCTCCGGGGCCAATGGGTCCTCACCTCTGTTTATAGAACATTGAAACTTCAGTACAGTTTAAGTTCCAGGAAGACGAGAACTCTGCACTACTTTTAACTCCAGGGTTCAGAACAGTCTGCAATCTAGCAGATGCTGTAAAGTTTTTAATTAAATACTGAACTCCTATAGGACAATGATTGTGTTTTTATTCATTCCTAGCACTTACTATAGTGTTTGGTGATTACAGTGGCTGCATTTGTTTAAAGCTCTTTCATGGGTTTTTTACAGTGTAGAGCTTAACCTGCCAATTCCTTTTCCCAGATCAGGAGAAATAGAAAGTTAGGAAGTTGCACACAGTTAATACCTTGCATTTTCCCAAGGGCAGGTATGAAATCCAAAACTGCTGCAGAATTAAAGGTATGTATGTGGGAAAGATAGAGACCCAAACCCCAGACAATAAAGGCAGGATAGATATGGTCATTAAGATGGAGAAACCAGACTGGATTCTAAGCAGGGACTAAGAAGGGGGAAAGTTTTCCCCACTCTCCCTTCCCTACTAAAAGCCAGAAACCAACATCTACGATTAGCCTTTCAAAACTGGGTCCCAGGATCTTGGTCTCCAGGAGGTCATAAAGATACACACAGCGACACCAGAAGCCACCTACAGATTTATTAAACTTTATTTCCTCTGAGTCTCTGGGCAGTCAGCAGGGATGTAAGGCGAAGTGGCAATAGCAGAGCTGGTGCTGGTGTGATGTAGCTGGCCTAGAGTTAGAACCTATACACTGCCATTTTATAAAACACAAAACTGTTTCCATTCTCCTCACAATGACTGCTAGCCATGGCCTCTGTAAACTGCTAATTTACTTTGCAAAAAGTAAAGCTGCATGCCTTCTCTTATCTGTAACTATCAGAATTGCTGGCCTCTGTTTACTGGTACTGACCAGAGTAAGCACCCCCAGATAATTCCATCCTGGCGCCAAGCAACTGAAAAATCTGTGGACCCCACACCTGTCCAAATAATGTATAAACTAATGTTTATCTTAACTTCTGTAAACCACTTAAGTGGCAATCAGAATGACAAAAGTCCCTGGCCCTTGGAATGTCCGGAGCCCCTCACCTCATCTCAGCCTAGGAAATGATTGACAGCTTTCATTCCCATCTCCAATCTTCACCCCACTCCCAAGGTGGTTTTGTGGGTATAAAAAGGTCTTGTCACCCTTCTTTCTCTGCCATGGGTTGGAGAGACGTGAGTCCTCCGTGGTCGCCGGCAATAAACCCTGCAATTTGGCATACTTTTGTCTTGGTGTTGACTTTCTGTGCTCGGTTCGATACAACATTTTGGAGGTCCCACCGAGATCTTTTATTTTTCAGCACCAGACAAAAGCCATTTCAGAGTCTCGCCTGGGCAGCTGCTCCTCCTCGGAAGCCTCTAGGGGAGGCGCCCCTGAGCTTTCTCAGGGCCCCAGAGTGCCACTGCGGAAGAGCGCCCACCTGGCCGACGTTCACCCAAAATTCTTCAGGGTCCTAAAAGCCTCCGGAGGTAGGTTTGGTTTGGAATCTGGGAACTAGTTCAAGGGAAAAGGGCCTGTGTCGGGGGACTGACGAGTCACTGCAACTCTGACCTGGCAAGCCTCACCGAGACGTCACTTTAGGCTTCTGGTGGCTGGCACAGTGGGTGCTAGCCTTCTGGTGGCTGGCATAGTGGGTGGCAGCCTTCTGGTAGTTGGTATAGTGGGTATCAGCATCGGGTGGCTGGCATAATGGGTGCCAGCCTTCTGGTAGCTGGCATAGTGGGTGGCAGCCTTCTGGTAGCTGGTACAGTGGGTATCAGCATCGGGTGGCTGGCATAGTGGGTGGCAGCCTTCTGGTAGCTGGCATAGTGGGTGTCAGCATTCAATTGTTTTCCATAGCCTCTGTGTGAGTGAGAGTGTGTGTGTATGTATGTAGTCCCATGGCTGAAAGCTACGGGGCTTGAGTGGGCCTCCACCCGCGGTTCCACGGGAGCGTCATAAGGCATAACGGTGATTCACCTCAGAGCTGTCCTACTTGGACTTCCATGCTGAGGTGACCAGGCCCGGGGGTTATACAGGTACACCTTAGCCAAGACGCACCTGAAAGACCCCTCCAGGGGCGTGGCTGGGCAGGCAACTGAGTGGTCTCCTCTGGGAGGCTCCCATCCTTTGTTCGTCACTCTTTATGTGGTCCTGTCTCGTCTGTAGATTTGTCAGTTTTATTAGACTCCTGCTAGCAGACATACACTGGTTCAGACCATCTTCCCTTGAGGTAGGAGATATTTTACAGTGGTTGACGAACCACTGGATGCAGGGAACTTTCATTGATTATACCCCTGCAGAGATTACTCTCTTCTTCTTTCTCATGTTTTTCTTCTATCACTGAGGCCTCATTCTGTCTTCTTCCGCCATGTGGCAAATAGTCTTAACTACAGTTGTTTTAATTCTCTTCCTTGTTATGATCATTGTGGCCTGTAAATTCTCCCAGCCACCTCCACCAGGAAAGGAGTATTTTTGCCCGTGCTGGGTCTGAGTCCATGTCAGGAAGGCAGTTGTGCCCTCAGCACCTCAAAAGTAGTTTCTTTAGGGTTGTAGGAAACAAAGTCCTAGATCAGGGTCTATGAGTGCTTTTGCCAAGCTAAAATGGAAAACTAGTGACTGCCTATTCTGTCAGAAAAGTGTCCCATGTTATGGGCAGTGCCCAGTAGTGTATCACAGGGAGGCCCTACTAAAACCTGCTTTTGAGAGGGCAAAATTTGAATTAGAGACTTTCCAAAATTGGCTATACCACCACAGAAAGAGAAAGACACAAGTAGTAAGCAAAAGTGCATCTCTTTGTGGAAAGAGAGAGGAGAGAAAAGCAAGAGAGAGAGAGAGAGAGAGAGAGAGAGAGAGAGAGAGAGAAGAAAGTAGGAGAGAGGAGAGAAAAGCAAGAGAGAGAGAGTAAGAGAAAAGAGAGAAGAAAGTAGGAGAGAGGAGAGAAAAGCAAGAGAGAGAGAGAGAGAGAGAGAGAGAGAGAGAAAAAAAAAAGAGAGACAGGAATTAAATGCTTTTCAGGGTCCCTGTGTCAAGGTGACCAAAAGCTGCAGGGGCGGGGAACTCGCAGCCGGCCCAGCGGCTTGGAGCTCAGTTTTAAACTGACACAAAAGCATTTTTTTTTCCTCTCTGCCGGCTGCCAGCCCCACCCGGCTTTCAGGCAGGCCACACTGCCTCAGAGTGTAGCATTTACATCTAAAACTGGCTTTAAGAACAGCTCTCTAACTCTTTGTAGTGCAAATTATTTATTAGCACAGCAATTAAAGTGAGGGGCCTGCAGGCAGCAAGATTGTTAGTTCAAGTCCTCAATAAAGCCAGTCTTTTAGGAGAAAATTCAAAGATTGAAGAAAATAATCAAATGGGTTCGTCACAGTCCCAACCATGCACCCCCCTCCAATGCATGACGGAAAACTTTAAAATAGGATTCTCTGGCCAATATGGTGTTAAACTAACCCCACAGAGGCTTCGGACCCTCTGTGAGTTGCAGGGGGCAGCCTTTAGGGTAGGCTGGCCAGATACGGGGACATATGACCCCAAGATAACTCAGGCAGTCTGGAACATAGTGTCAGGGTCCCCAGGCCACCCTGATCAATTTCCATACATCAATCAATGGCTGAGGCTGAACCAGCACCCCTCCTTGGCTTGAAAAATGTATAACGTGTGCTGGACTTCAGGTTATGCTAGCAGGCCCAAAGGAGGGCCCCTCAGCACCAGCTGTTCTTCCAAGCCCTGCCGAGAACCAAGAGTTGCCTCCACCGTATTCTCAGCCCAGTACTAATGATCAGCCCTTATCTCCTCTCCACAATCAAAGCAGGGCCCACACCCACCAGTGGTCCTTCCTTTCCAAGAGGCTCCCCAACAGGATAAAACAATTGGGGTCGCCCATTCTTTGTTCACTTCCTGTCAGGTGACTTATATAACTAGAAGGTGATAGAAATTAAGGAGAGGGCCAAAACACCAAGTGCTGGCACAAGCTTTATTAAGAGCAAGGAAAAATCTGCTGGGCTTCACCCAAAACTGACATGCAGCACCTGTGGTATAGCAAAAGAATTTTATGGCCTGCAAGCCAGCAGATGCCTCCAGTGTAAAGGGCTGGGCAGGAGGGAGGGGCTGGGAAGTGCTAAGTTTAATAATTCCTAGGAGGGCTGGGAACTGCTAACATGGCAAGAGGGGAGGGTTAGAAACCTGCTGAGATGGAAAGTTCCCAGGAAAGGGTCGTGCTGGGAGGCTGAAGATTGTAAGACAGTAGCAAGGTTTTACAATAGAGTAAGTTCTGTCAAAAGCTCAACATCCCCATTCTCTGAGAAGCCCCAGGCTTTGACAGGGCTCTTAAAATCTGTACTGCAGACTTATCGCCCCACTTAGAATAACTGCCAACAATTATTACTGAATTTGTTCACCACAGAGGAGAGGAGTAGAATTAGACAAGAAGCCCATAAAGCAATACTTGGGACAGAGAAGATCAGAAGATGCCAGGAACAAATTAATACAATTTCCTTCCACCAGGCCCCAATGGGACCCAAACACCCCAGTGGGCATGCAGGCTTTGAACAATTTTCACCGGTACTTGTTAGAGGGGTTTAGGAAGTGGCCCGTAAGCCCACTAACCACTCCATGGTAGGGACTGTAAGAATCGGCAGGCCACAAATCTGGCTTTTATGTCCCAGTCTGCCTCAAACATCAAAGGAAAGTTGCAAAATTAAAAGGGTTCCAGGAATAAATTTAGCTCAGTTGTTAGAGATTACCCAAAAGTTTTAACAATAGGAACACCTTAGAGGCCAAGCAAGATAAGAGAATTACTAAAGCAGTGATAACAGCACTCCAGGAAACCCGAGTTAACTCACAGGGACCAGAAATCCAGCAGAGAGGCTGCTGCAAGGTTTTAAGAATTACGCTGAGCCAAGACCTTGCTGATTTCAGAGCTGAGTTCCCAGAATGCACCCTGCTCCAATATGTGGATAACTTACTCTTAGCCACAAAACCCAAGAGGACTGTAAAGAGACCACCCAGTCATTACTAAGGACCCTATAGACTTTAAGGTACCGGGTCTCAGCTAAAGGCCCAACTCTGCCAGCAGAGAGTTACTTACTGGGACTATATTATAGAGAAAGGCAACCAGGCACTGGCACCAAGCTGAATGCAATCAGTGCTGCAAATACCCACCTTCACCATGAAACACCAAGTTCGAGAATTCCTTGGAGGAGTAGATACTGCAGACTATGGATTTTGGGATTTGCTGAGATAGCCAAACCCCTGTATGCCTGCACTGGAGGAAATCAGCCCTTGACATGGACAGAGGTAGAGCAATGGGCTTTTGACAAGCTCAAGACTGCCCTGACTGCGGCCTCAGCCTTAGCCTTGCCAGACATCTCTAAACCTTTCCAGTTGTTTGTGCATGAAAAACAGAGAGTTGCTAAAGGGTGCTCACCCAAACTCTGGGACCCTAATCCCAGCCAGTCGCCTACCTCTCAAAAAACTTGACCCGTAGCCTCCAGATGGCGGCTTGCCTAAAAGCGGTGGTGGCCACAGCCTTATTAGTTAAGGAGGCAGACAAGCTGACTTTGGGCAGGAGTTAAACTTAGTAACTCCCCATGCAGTGAAGTCGCTACTCCATGGAGCCCCAGAAAATGGATGTTAAATGCCACCACATTGCTACCTGACAGCAAGCCAGAGGAGCCAATTCATGACTGCCAACAGACACAGATGTCCTCCACGCTGCATGACCAGATCTCACCGACGTCCCCTGCAGAACCCAGAAGAGGTGTTGTATACAGATGGAAGCAGCTTCATGGTCAACGGAGTCAGGTATGCCGGGGCAGCTGTGGTCACCCCAGAGTGGGTTATCTGGGCCCAGGCTCTCCCACACAGGGCCTCAGCCCAGAAGGCAGAACTCATAGCTCTGATAAAGGCCTGAGACTGGGCAGAGGGAAAACTGTCAATATCTACACAGATAGTCAATATGCCTTTTCTACAGCCCATGTACATGGAGCCATTTATAAAGAAAGAGGGCTGCTTACCTCAGAAGGAAAAATCATCAAAAACAAAGAGGAAATCCTAGCCTTGCTAGAAGCTATATGGAAGCCTAAGGCAGTGCCATTAATACACTGCAAAGGACACCAGAAGGAGATTCACCAGAGGCAAGGGAAATAGGGCAGCTGACCTGCAAGCCAGACAGGCAGCCTTGGGACCAGTAAAACCTCTGCCTCTTCTTGTGACTCTGCCAGCCCCAACCCTGCCTCCTACCCCAACGTACCTGCCTGAGGAAGAAAACTTTGCTAAAGAACAGGGGATGGCAAGATTCCACAAGATAGTGGATTCTACTAGACATAAGGATTGTGCTCCCGAGGCTCTAGGGAGGGCTCTAGTTAAGGACACACCAGGCCATTCACTTAGGACAAACAAAGCTCACTGAGCTGTTAAGGGTCAGATACTACATTCCACATTTACATGAGATTGTTAGGAAACTACCATTCATTGTGATGTATGTGCCAGAGTAAATCCAGGGGCCAGTAGGGCTAGTCAGTCAAGGACAAGGCTTAGGGTACTAGCCCAGGGAATACTGGGAGGTAGATCTTACTGAAATAAAGCCCCAGCGTGTGGCTATAAATACCTCCTTGTGTTCAGACACTTTTTCTGGATAGGTTGAGGCTTTTCCTACTAGGTCAGAAACCGCACTGGTAGTAACAAAGAGACTGTTATAAGACCTGGTTCCTCGGTTCAGCTTGCCCCTGACACTGGGATCAGATAATAGCCCTGCTTTTATGGCACAAGTTTCTCAGGGCCTGGCCAAGGCCCTGGGCATATCCTGGAAGCTATACTGTGCTTATTGCCCCCAGAGTTCAGGGCAGGTTGAAAGGATGAACCGGACCATAGAGGAAACTTTAACAAAATTTATCCTAGAGACCGGTGAAAACTGGGTCAACCTGCTTCCTTTTGTTCTCCTCCGTACCCGATGTACTCCCTATAAGAAAAGCTTTACTCCTTTTGAAATTATGTTTGGAAGGCCCCTTCCTTACTTCCCAGACCCACGGATACCATGCATGCTGAAGTCTATAACAATACACCCCTTAAGTCCTTACAGGCACTCCAGTCTGTTCAGTCCCAGGTGCACCCTCTCATCAGGAGAGCTCGACCCACCCCAGGGGACCTCACTGACCAGCCAGTACACCCCTTCCAGCCGGGGACAAAGTCCTGATAAAGAGATTCACTGCCTCCAGTCTGACTCCTCACTGGAAGGGACCCTACACCGTGATTCTGGTCACCCCATGGCAGTCTAGGTGGACAGACTGACTGCCTGGATTCACCATTCACACGTCAAGACTGCGCCCCAGATGCAAGATGGGAAATGGTTGCATCCTCAACGGACCCCTAAAGCTAAGACTTTCGCGCCATTCACGGTCGTCATCCTAATCTCTTTAATTCCTGTAAGCACCACCTGAAAGGGACCCCCTTAATGCCCACTTATTATCAATGGGTCATCACAGAGGGCTCAATGGGACAATTTGTTAGTACTGTACTTAGGGCTAGAACCACCCTTGTCAACTTAACCCTAGAGTACATTCCCAGAGATCCCATAACCTTCTCCCTAGACCTCTGCACTCTCTTATGTGAGAGCCTAGATGCAAATACTATAAGACAAATAAAGATAAAAAGATGAAATGCAGTGAAAGCAAAAAAAAAAAAATAGCATGTAGGGACGTAGTGGCCAAAAAATGGCTTCAGACAATAGGACTATATCTATGCCCAAAGTCCACACCAGATAAGAGGTAAAATTCTCATAGCACCCAATACAGACGGATGTTAGAAACAGGCCCCATAATTATACCCCTATTAGTAAGACTTAGAATAGCAAGGTCCACTGCTATAAGAATATCTGCCTTAGTCAGTGGGGACCAAAAATTTCAAAAACTCTTTCACACCAAATAGATGCAGATGTTGCCCATCTAGAAAAATTCCATCACCAAATTAGCTGAACAAGTGGACTCCTTGGCTGAAATGGTATTACAAAATAGAAGGGGTTAGACTTGTTGTTCTTGAAGGAAGGAAGACTGTGCGTAGCTCTCAATGAGCAATGTTGCTTCTATGCAAATAACTCTGGAATTATCCGAGACAACCTTGCTCTGGTTAGGAAAAACTTAGAAACAAGGAAACACCTCAGAGAGGCCTCAGGAAATTGGTACCAAAACTGTTCTCTTGGTCCCCTGGCTGACATCCCTGCTCACTAGATTAGCAGGACCCTTAATGTTAATGATCCTAGGGTTAACATTTGGACCATGCCTTTTAAACATGCTCTGCAAATTTATCCAGGAAAGTATAGATTTAGTAAAATTAATAGTTCTAAGATTCAACTATAGGCCTCTGTGTCAAGAAGAGGACACCTATTAAAGATTTAATACATGTTATAAGAACAGGGGAATGTGATATAGCTGGCCTAGAGTTAGAACCTGTACAATGTCATTTTATAAAGAACAAAACTGTTTCCATTCTCCTCACAGTGACTGCTAACCTTGGTTTCTGTAAACTGCTAATTTACTTACAAAATGCAGAGAGGTAAAGCTGCATACTTTCTCTTATCTGTAACTGCCAGAATTGCTGGCCTCTGTTTACTGGTACTGACCTGAGTAAGCACCCTCAGATAATTCCATCCTGGCGCCAAGCAACTGAAAAATCTGTGGACCCCACACCTGTCCAAATAATGTATAAACTAATGTTTATCTTAACTTCTGTAAACCACTTAAGTGGCAATCAGAATGACAAAGTCCCTGGCCCTTGGAATGTCCGGAGCCCCTCACCCTTGTCTCAGCCTAGGAGGTGATTGACAGCTTTCATTCCCATCTCCACTCTTCACCCCACTCCCAAGGTGGTTTTGCAAGTATAAAAGGTCTTGTCACCCTTCTTTCTCTGCCATGGGTTGGAGAGACGTGAGTCCTCCGTGGTCGCTGGCAATAAACCCTGCAATTTGGCATACTTTTGTCTTGGTGTTGACTTTCTGTGCTCAGTCTGATACAACATTTTGGAGGTCCCACCGAGATCTTTTATTTTTCATCACCAGACAAAAGCCATTTCAGAGTCTCGCCTGGGCAGCTGCTCCCTCCTCGGAAGCCTCTAGGGGAGGCGCCCCCTGAGCTTTCTCAGGGCCCCAGAGTGCCACTGCGGAAGAGTGCCCACCTGGCCAACGTTCACCCAAAATTCTTCAGGGTCCTAAAAGCCTCCGGAGGTAGGTTTGGTTTGGAATCTGGGAACTAGTTCAAGGGAAAAGGGTCTGTGTCGGGGGACTGACGAGTCACTGCAACTCTGACCTGGCAAGCCTCACCGAGACGTCACTTTAGGCTTCTGGTGGCTGGCACAGTGGGTGCTAGCCTTCTGGTGGCTGGCATAGTGGGTGGCAGCCTTCTGGTAGTTGGTATAGTGGGTATCAGCATCGGGTGGCTGGCATAATGGGTGCCAGCCTTCTGGTAGCTGTCATAGTGGGTGGCAGCCTTCTGGTAGCTGGTACAGTGGGTATCAGCATCGGGTAGCTGATATAGTGGATATAAGCTTCTGGTAGCTGGCATAGTGGGTGTCAGCATTCAATTGTTTTCCATAGCCTCTGTGTGAGTGAGAGTGTGTGTATGTATGTAGTCCCATGGCTGAAAGCTACGGGCTTGAGTGGGCCTCCACCCGCGGTTCCACGGGAGCGTCATAAGGCATAACGGTGATTCACCTCAGAGCTGTCCTACTTGGACTTCCATGCTGAGGTGACCAGGCCCGGGGGTTATACAGGTACACCTTAGCCAAGACGCACCTGAAAGACCGCTCCAGGGGCGTGGCTGGGCAGGCAACTGAGTGGTCTCCTCTGGGAGGCTCCCATCCTTTGTTCATCACTCTTGTATGTGGTTCTGTCTCGTCTGTAAAATTTTCAGTTTTATTAGACTCCTGCTAGCAGACATACACTGGATGCAGGAAACTTTTATTGATTATACCCCTGCAGAGATCACTCTCTTCTCCTTCTTTTTCATCTTTTTCTTCTATCACTGAGGCCTCATTCTTTCTTCTTCCACCATGTGGCAGATAGTCTTAACTTCAGTTGTTTTTATTCTCTTCCTTGTTATGATCATTGTGGCCTGTAAATTCTCCCAGCCACCTCCACCAGGAAAGGAGTATTTTTGCCCGTGCTGGGTCTGAGTCCATGTCAGGAAGGCAGTTGTGCCTCAGCACCTGAAAGTAGTTTCTTTGAGGTTGTAGGAAACAAAGTCCTAGATCAGGGTCTATGAGTGCTTTTGCCAAGCTAAAATGGAAAACTGGTGACTGCCTATTCTGTCAGAAAAGTGTCCCATGTTATGGGCAGTGCCCAGTAGTGTATCACAGGAGGCCCTACTAAAACCTGCTTTTGAGAGGGCAAAATTTGAATTAGAGACTTTCCAAAATTGGCTATACCACCACAGAAAGAGAAAGACACAAGTAGTAAGCAAAGTCAGAAAGAAAGAGAGAGAGAGGAGAGAAAAGCAAGAGAGAGAGAGAGAAAAAGCAAGAGAGAGAGAGAGAAGAAAGTAGGAGAGAGGAGAGAAAAGCAAGAGAGAGAGAGAGAAAAGAGAGAAGAAAGTAGGAGAGAGGAGAGAAAAGCAAGAGAGAGAGAGAGAGAGAAAAGAGAGAAGAAAGTAGGAGAGAGGAGAGAAAAGCAAGAGAGAGAGAGAGAGAGAGAGAAGAGAGAAAAAAAAAAAAAAAAAGAGAGACAGGAATTAAATGCTTTTCAGGGTCCCTGTGTCAAGGTGACCAAAAGCTGCAGGGGCGGGGAACTCGCAGCCGGCCCAGCGGCTTGGAGCTCAGTTTTAAACTGACACAAAAAGCATTTTTTTTTCCCCTCTCTGCCGGCTGCCAGCCCCACCCGGCTTTCAGGCAGGCCACACTGCCTCAGAGTGTAGCATTTACATCTAAAAACTGGCTTTAAGAACAGCTCTCTAACTCTTTGTAGTGCAAATTATTTATTAGCACAGCAATTAAAGTGAGGGGCCTGCAACTGCGAGGTTAGTGGTTCAAGTCCTCAATAAAGCCAGTCTTTTAGGAGAAAATTCAAAGATTGAAGAAAATAATCAAATGGGTTCGTCACAGTCCCAACCATGCACCCCTCCAATGCATGACGGAAAACTTCAAATTAGGGTTCTCTGGCCAGTATGGTGTTAAGCTAACCCCAAAGAGGCTTCGGACCCTCTGTGAGTTGCAGGGGCAGCCTTTTGGGGTAGGCTGGCCAGATACGGGACATATGACCCCAAGATAACTCAGGCAGTCTGGAACATAGTGTCAGGATCCCCAGGCCACCCTGATCAATTTCCATACATCAATCAATGGCTGAGGCTGAACCAGCACCCCTCCTTGGCTTGAAAAATGTATAACGTGTGCTGGACTTCAGGTTATGCTAGCAGGCCCAAAGAAGGCCCCTCAGCACCAGCTGTTCTTCCAGGCCCTGCCAAGGAACCAAGAGTTGCCTCCACTGTATTCTCAGCCCAGTACTAATGATCAGCCCTTATCTCCTCTCCACAATCAAAGCAGGGCCCACACCCACCAGTGGTCCTTCCTTTCCAAGAGGCTCCCCAACAGGATAAAACAATTGGGGTTGCCCATTCTTTGTTCACTTCTTGTCAGGTGACTTATATAACTAGAAAGTGATAGAAATTAAGGAGAGGCCAAAACACCAAGTGCTGGCACAAGCTTTATTAAGAGCAAGGAAAAATCTGCTGGGCTTCACCCAAAACTGACATGCAGCACCTGTGGTATAGCAAAAGAATTTTATGGCCTGCAAGCTGGCAGATGCCTCCAGTGTAAAGGGCTGGGCAGGAGGGAGGGGCTGGGAAGTGCTGAGTTTAATAGTTCCTGGGAGGGCTGGGGAACTGCTAACATGGCGAGAGGGGGAGAGTTAGAAACCTGCTCAGATGGAAAGTTCCCCAGGAAAGGGTCGTGCTGGGAAGCTGAGGATTGTAAGACAGTAGCAAAATTTTACAATACAGTAAGTTCTGTCAGAAAGCTCCACATCCCCCGTTCTCTGAGAAGCCCCAGGCTTTGACAGAGCTCTTAAAATCTGTACTGCAGACTTGTCGCCCCACTTAGAATAACTGCCAACAATTATTACTGTTTGTTCACCACAGAAGAGAGGAGTAGAATTAGACAAGAAGCCCATAAAGCAATACTTAGGATAAGAGAAGATCAGAAGATGCCAGGAACAAATTAATACAATTTCCCTTCCACCAGGCCCCAATGGGACCCAAACACCCCAGCGGGCATGCAGGCTTTGAACAATTTTCACCGGTACTTGTTAGAGGGGTTTAGGAAGTGGCCCGTAAGCCCACTAACCACTCCATGGTAGGGACTGTAAGAATCGGCAGGCCACAAATCTGGCTTTTATGTCCCAGTCTGCCTCAAACATCAAAGGAAAGTTGCAAAATTAAAAGGGTTCCAGGAATAAATTTAGCTCAGTTGTTAGAGATTACCCAAAAGTTTTAACAATAGGAACACCTTAGAGGCCAAGCAAGATAAGAGAATTACTAAAGCAGTGATAACAGCACTCCAGGAAACCCGAGTTAACTCACAGGGACCAGAAATCCAGCAGAGAGGCTGCTGCAAGGTTTTAAGAATTACGCTGAGCCAAGACCTTGCTGATTTCAGAGCTGAGTTCCCAGAATGCACCCTGCTCCAATATGTGGATAAGTTACTCTCAGCCACAAAAACCCAGGAGGACTGTAAAGAAACCACCCAGTCATTACTAAGGACCCTACAGACTTTAGGGTACCGGGTCTCAGCTTAAAAGGCCCAACTCTGCCAGCCGAGAGTTACTTACCTGGGCTATATTATAAAGGCAACCAGGCACTGGCACCCAGCTGAATCCAAGCAGTGCTGCAATACCCACCTTCACCATGAAACACCAAGTTCGAGAATTCCTTGGAGGAGTAGATACTGCAGACTATGGATTTTGGGATTTGCTGAGATAGCCAAGCCCCTGTATGCCTGCACTGGAGGAAATCAGCCCTTGACATGGACAGAGGTAGAGCAATGAGCTTTTGACACGCTCAAGACTGCCCTGACTGCGGCCTCAGCCTTAGCCTTGCCAGACATCTCTAAACCTTTCCAGTTGTTTGTGCATGAAAAACAGAGAGTTGCTAAAGGGGTGCTCACCCAAACTCTGGGACCCTAATCCCAGCCAGTCGCCTATCTTTCAAAAGGACTTGATCCCGTAGCCTCTGGGTGGCCACAGCCTTATTAGTCAAGGAGGCAGACAAGCTGACTTTGGGGCAGGAGTTAAACTTAATGGCTCCCCATGCAGTGAAGTCGCTACTCTGTGGAGCCCCAGGAAAATGGATGTTAAATGCCACCACATTGCTACCTGACAGCGAGCCAGAGGAGCCAATTCATGACTGCCAACAGACAATAGATGTCCTCCACGCTGCATGACCGGATCTCACTGACGTCCCACTGCAGAACCCAGAAGAGGTATTGTATACAGATGGAAGCGGCTTCAAGGTCAACGGAGTCAGGTATGCCGGGGCAGCTGTGGTCACCCCAGAGTGGGTTATCTGGGCCCAGGCTCTCCCACACAGTACCTCAGCCCAGAAGGCAGAACTCATAGCTCTGATAAAAGCCTTGGATTGGGCAGAGGGAAAACTGTCAATATCTACACAGATAGTCGATATGCCTTTGCTACAGCCCATGTACATGAAGCCATTTATAAAGAAAGAGGGCTGCTTACCTCAGAGGGAAAAATTATCAAAAACAAAGAGGAAATCCTAGCCTTGCTAGAAGCTATATGGAAGCCTAAGGCAGTGCCATTAATACACTGCAAAGGACACCAGAAGGGAAATTCACCAGAGGCAAGGGGAAATAGGGCAGTTTACCTGCAAGCCAGACAGGCAGCCTTGGGGCCAGTAAAACCTCTGCCTCTTCTTGTGACTCTGCCGGCCCCAACCCTGCCTCCTACCCCAATGTACTCGCCTGAGGAAGAAAACTTTGCTAAAGAACGGGGGGATGGCAAGATTCCACAGGATAGTGGATTCTACTGGACATAAAGATTATGCTCCCTGAGGCTTTAGGACAGACTCTAGTTAAGGACACACCAGGCCACTCACTTAGGGCAAACAAAACTAACTGAGCTGCTGAGGGCCAGATACTACATTCCACATTTATATAAGATTATTAAGGAAACTTCTACTCATTGTGATGTATGTGCCAGAGTAAATCCAGGGGCCAGTAGGGCTAGTCAGTCAAGGACAAGGCTTAGGGGTACTAGCCCAGGGGAATACTGGGAGGTAGATCTTACTGAAATAAAGCCCCCAGCGTGTGGCTATAAATACCTATTTGTGTTTGCAGACACTTTCTCCGGATGGGTCGAGGCTTTTCCTACTAGGTCAGAAACCGTACTGGTAGTAACAAAGAGACTGTTATAGGACCTGGTTCCTCGGTTCAGCTTGCCCCTGACACTGGGATCAGATAATAGCCCTGCTTTTATGGCACAGGTTTCACAGGGCCTGGCCAAGGCCCTGGGCATATCCTGGAAGCTATACTGTGCTTATCGCCCCCAGAGTTCAGGGCAGGTTGAAAGGATGAACTGGACCATAAAGGAAACTTTAATAAAATTTATCCTAGAGACCGGTGAAAACTGGGTTAACCTGCTTCCTTTTATCCTCCTCCGTACCCAATGTACTCCTGATAAGAAAGGCTTTACTCCTTTTGAAATTATGTTTGGAAGGCCCCCTCCCTTACTTTCCAGACCCACGGATACCATGCATGCTGAAATCCATAACCATACACTCCTTAAGTCCTTGCAGGCACTTCAGTCTGTTCAGTCCCAGGTGCACCTCTCATCAGAGGAGCTCGACCTACTCCAGGGGACCTCACTGACCAGCCAGTACACCCCTTCCAGCCGGGGGACAAAGTCCTGATAAAGAGATTCACTGCCTCCAGCCTGACTCCTCACTGGAAGGGACCCTACACCGTGATTCTGGTCACCCCCACGGCAGTCAAAGTGGATGGACTGACTGCCTGTATTCACCATTTACACGTCTAGACTACCCCCCGATGCGAGATAAGAAATAGTTTCATCCTCAACAGACCCCCTAATGCTAAGACTTTCGCGCCATTCACGGTCGTCATCCTAATCTCTTTGATTCCTGTAAGCACCACCTGAAAGGGACCCCCCTTAATGCCCACTTATTATCAGTGGGTCATCACAGAGGCCTCAATGAGACAATTTGTTAGTACTGTACTTGGGGCTGGAACCACCCTTGTCAACTTAACCCTAGAGTACATTCCCAGAAATCCCATAACCTTCTCCCTAGACCTCTGCACTCTCTTATGTGAGAGCCTAGATGCAAATACTATAAGACAAATAAAGATAAAAAGATGAAATGCAGTGAAAGCAAAGGAGATGAAGTGTGGAGCAGTGGCGAAAAACGGCTTCAGACAATGGGGCTATATCTATGCCCAGGGTCCACATCAGATAAGAGGTGAAGTTCTCATAGCACCCAATACAGACAGACATTAAAAACGGGCCCCCATAATTATACCCCTATTAGTAAGACTTAGAATAGCAAGGTCCACTGCTATAAGAATATCTGCCTTAGTCACTGGGGACCAAAATTTCAAAACTCTTTCACACCAAATAGATGCAGATGTTGCCCATCTAGAAAAATCCATCACCAAATTAGCTGAACAAGTGGACTCCTTGGCTGAAATGGTATTATAAAATAGAAGGGAGTTAGACTTGTTATTCTTGAAGGAAGGAAGACTGTGCGTAGCTCTCAATGAGCAATGTTGCTTCTATGCAAATAATTCTGGAATTATCCGAGACAGTCTTGCTATAGTTAAGCAGAACTTAGAAACAAGAAAACACTTCAGAGAGGCCTCAGGAAATTGGTACCAAAACTGTTCTCTTGGTCCCCTGGCTGACATCCCTGCTCACTAGATTAGCAGGACCCTTAATGTTAATGATCCTAGGGTTAACATTTGGACCATGCCTTTTAAACATGCTCTGCAAATTTATCCAGGAAAGTATAGATTTAGTAAAATTAATAGTTCTAAGATTCAACTATAGGCCTCTGTGTCAAGAAGAGGACACCTATTAAAGATTTAATACATGTCATAAGAACAGGGGGGAATGTGATGTAGCTAGCCTAGAGTTAGAACCTGTACACTGCCATTTTATAAAGAGACAGAACTGTTTCCATTCTCCTCACAATGACTGCTAACCTTGGCTTCTGTAAACTGCTAATTTACCTTACAAAATGCAGAGGTAAAGCTGCATACTTCTCTTATCTGTAACTGCCAGAATTGCTGGCCTCTGTTTACTGGTACTGACCTGAGTAAGCACCCTCAGATAATTCCATCCTGGCGCCAAGCAACTGAAAAATCTGTGGACCCCACACCTGTCCAAATAATGTATAAACTAATGTTTATCTTAACTTCTGTAAACCACTTAAGTGGCAATCAGAATGACAAAAGTCCCCTGGCCCTTGGAATGTCCGGAGCCCCCTCACCCTTGTCTCAGCCTAGGAGGTGATTTACAGTCTTTCATCCCCATCTCCACTCTTCACCCCCACTCCCAAGGTGGTTTTGCAGGTATAAAAAGGTCTTGTCACCCTTCTTTCTCTGCCACGGGTTGGAGAGACGTGAGTCCTCCGTGGTCGCTGGCAATAAACCCTGCAATTTGGCATACTTTTGTCTTGGTGTTGACTTTCTGTGCTCGGTCCGATACAACACTGGGAGGTGCCGACATGGACAGGAAGAGGAAGAGATTTAAATATCCAGGGCTGAAAGCCAGTTAATGGGTCTCCTTCATCTGTTTTTATATTTTGTGTAGCAATCTCCTGCATCCGCCACAGCTAGAATAGGCATAGGCATTAAAATGGGCCTTTTTGGAGAGTCCTTTAGTATTGGGGAAGTGCCCCAAATTTCTAATCCCTTAAGCCAGGACCTTGGTAGCCCTGAGGTATGATGGAGACCCTGGAAAGAACCACCTATCGACCTATCCAGGACCCAAATAGGCAGCAGAGCCAGGGATCTTTCTATTACCAAACCAAGAGATACCAATGTTGATGATAAAACAGGCTAGGAGGACCCCAGTACCCACTTAGATTGGGCCTATAGAAGAACAAAAGAAAGGTTTGGTCTCACCCAAGGCTAGGCTTGGGATCCCCCCTGCCACCTTTGTCCTGGCTTCTGGTCATACTTGATCTGTTCCTTCACCACCAGGCGGGTCATGCTCTGGATGCACTGTGCCCGTAGTTCTCATAATGTGTCTCCTGTGTCACATCCTTCAGGTTCTCCATGTGGGTATGCACCAGCATTGCCTGCAGCTTCACAAAGTTGCAGTGCCCTGGGTTTTCCACTGCATAGCAAGGCTAGGGGTCAGCCAGAGGCATAGGTAGGGAGAGCCACTGAGGGCAGAAGATACCCTGGTCACAGGCTCAGTGCTTTACCTTCCATGATGCCCCAGGGGTAGAGTCGACCCGAACTCACCACCCTCTGGCCTCTACTACAGTGTTGCTGCCAATGACTGCAAATGGGATGCTTTCCTGGAAGAGGTTAGGTGCCTGTCAACACCCTCTGTTCTCACCTGTTTCTTTCCACCTGTATCGTCATCTTCTCTGCTTCACTCTGGGAAGCCAGGGTCCTTCCCACCCTGATAGCCTGAATATAGAATTCTATTCCTTTTTCCACCCAGAAGAAACAAGATGGAAGGGGATGCCCTAGAGTGGCTCCACCTTTAGGGCTTGATCCTGCAATTTGAAGTCCTCATCCTCATCAGAGTCACAGTCTGGGAATTGATAGATCTTGATTCCAGTGCTCAATCTCCTCCTGGATCTGGCAAACAGATGAAGAGCCCACAGTTCTGGGGACCACATCCTTTCTAGAAGCCCACCTGATCTCCTCCCATCACCACCAGCTTCCCTCACTTCGCGTTTCTTGCAGTCCACTTCAGGAGGTGTCAGTGTGTCCGCCTTAGCCAGGATAGGCACGATGTTGACCCGCTGATGCAGGGCCTTCATGAATTCAACATCCAATGGCTGGAGCCTGGAGAACAGGAATCTGTGACCACCTGCTAGTGGCAGCCCTGCCCCTGGGCTCTTGGCCTGTTCCCCTGACAGCACCCGGTGGTGCCAGGAGCCTCAGGCTTGGACCATACTCGTGGCCGAAGGGTGAGATGAAGTACAGGCAGCAGTGCACCCTGTTGTCTTGGATGTTCTTTCGGTTCAGGCCACTCTCATCTCGGAAATACTGCTCAAACTGCTGATCAATGTATTCTGCCACAGGCTTCCAGCTGGGGCAGGGACAGACAAGCAGAGAAACTGTGAGAGTGGGCGCCACCTAGTGAGCTTTGGGACTACAGAGAAGGAGCCCACTCCCTGAGCAGTGTTTTCAAGACGTTCTTATTCCCGGGCTTGCTTTACCAAATCTTCAGGAAATTCCTGAATGGGATGGTGTATATCTCATGTCTTGATACAAAAGCCTGAGTACTCAGGCAGAGTTTAATAAATACTAGTTTGATGACAGGAAAAGGGCCCAGGTGAGCAAACAAAAGAGTAAGAATAGGCTGGGTGTGGTGGCTCACGCCTGTAATCTCAGCATTTTGGGAGGCCGAGGAGGGCGGATCACTTGAGGTCAGGAGTTTGAGACCAGCCTGACCAATATGATGAAACCCTGTCTCCACTAAGAATACAAAAATTAGCTGGGTGTGGGTGGTGTGCACCTATAGTCCCAGCTACTTGGGAGTCTGAGGCAGGAGAATCACTTGAATCCAGTAGGTGGAAGTTGCAGTGAGCCAAGATCATGCCACTCCATGGAGTCAGACTGTCTCAAAAAAAAAAAAAAAAAAAAAAAATAGCAAGGTAGGGCTGCAGGCAAACACCAACTGGAAGCCAGGAAACCCTAAGTCAGGTTTCCAGTCTAACCTCAGAGCTTTTTTGCTCATGTGTTTCTACCCTTCCTCTACCTCTCCAAACCCATTCTATCCTTCAAAGCCATAAGAACCATCTCTTCCACGAAGCCTCCTTTGACTATACCTCCCTCCTTCTCTTCACTACAGAGCAAAACAAATAAATTAATTAATAAGTTTCCCCAAGAACCTCAATTTCATATCCTTTGCTTCTATTATCTTGTTTAATCCTCACTGCCCTCACAGGTGGACATTAGGCATTACGATCACCATCACTCTCATTTCATACATGAAGAAACTAAATCCAGAGCAGCTAACAGACTTGTTCCAGGCCAGATGTGGTAGTTCATGCCTGTAATTCT
>JAKFGQ010000225.1:0-38437 GCA_021498475.1 Saguinus midas | reverse complement strand
TTAGTTTTCCTCTAATGGTCTATCCCTGTTGCTGTATGAGTGCTGAGGTCCACTAGTCCCTGCTCATCTGGCATATACCTGCAGCAGCTGCAGAACAGTGAGGGATAATACCAGTTTTTTCTTCTGCTGTCCTTGTTCCAGAATGATGCCAGCCAAATGTCAGTCTGATTAATCCTTTTCTGGGGTGACTCCTTGGATATACAGGGGTCAGGGAGCCACTTGAGGAGACAGTCTGTGCTTTATAGGAGCTCCAGTGCTGAGCTGTGAGCTCCGTTGTTCTTTCAGCGTTGTTGGGTGGTTGTTTATGTTTGCTGCTATAGAACTCATAAAACACCACCCTTTCCCCCACCTTAGATGCTCTGACTCAGGGAGTTGGGGCTTTCTTTCTGAGTATCTGTTGCACTGTCCTGCCCCACTAGGCGGCAGTCTATTCACTATTTGCCTGCCGGGGCTCTGACCTTCTAGCGCGGGTCTACACTGTTGTTGCTGGGCTCCCTTCTGCTGTGGAGCGCAGAATCTCTCTGTTATGGCAGGTTGCCTAGTGGCAATGGCAGGCCACGTCAGTCCTGGGCGGTACTTCAGTGGGGGTGGAGTGCATCAGCAATGGTGGACGCCCTCCTCACTGGGCTGTACCGTCCTAGATGCCGCAGCCAAACTCTCCACCCCAAGCATCTCCAGTCACTGCCCTGCTTGTCCCCGTGAGCGTATTTCGATGTCATATCTGCCTTAGGAACGCTCCATTTGTTGAGTGTGAGCATGCACTGCAGCCGCGTGGCCTTGGCTCGGGAGAACCTCGGCGCGCAGGATTCAGAGGGGCTTTTGGTGTCCAGGTTTCCACACCGAGACCTTCTTACTAGTCTCTGACCCTCAGCAGTCAGGCTGCAAACAGGAAGGATTTTACTCACCGTGGACGCGCCCAGAGTTGTCCCAAAGCGAGGCTGTGCCCACTAGGTCTATGCTGTGGAGAACACAGCTCTGCCTGGCAGTGCCCCCAGGTCTGCAATGAGGACAATTAAACTCCGCAGACCGCCGAGATGCAATGCACGCCGGTACCATGACGCCATCTGAAAAGGTGAGCTCGGGTGCCCTCTGCTGGCGGCCAGACAGCGCAGTGCCCTCTTGCTCCCCGTGGTGTGCCCACGCTCTCTTCTGGTGGCTAGGGCCTCTTACAGTCAGACCCGTGCCCCAGGGTCTGTGCTGAGGAGGACGCAGCTCCACCCTCGAAATGCCCCCAGGTCTATACTGAGGAGAAAGCAACTCTGCAAACCGCCGTGACACGACACAGGGCGGCGCTGTGATGCACATCGGCGGCGGAGCCTCAGGAATCCGAAAAGCCTGCTTGGGCGCTCCTTCTGGTGGCGGGACACTGCAGGGCCCTCTGGCTCACAGTGTAGTGGTAACATGCCCCTGCTGGCGTACATATTGTACATATGTACACGTGTACATATTGTACATATGTACACGTGTACATATTGTACATATGTACACGTGTACATATTGTACATATGTACATAATGTGCACATTATGTACACGTGTACATATTGTACATCTGTACATAATGTGCACCTATATGTACACGTGTACATATTGTATACCTGTACATAATGTGCACCTATATGTACACGTATACATATTGTACATATGTACATAACGTGCACATATATGTACACGTATACATATTGTACATCATGTACATAATGTGCACGTTATGTACACGTGTACATATTGTATACCTGTACATAATGTGCACCTATATGTACACGTGTACATATTGTATACCTGTACATAATGTGCACCTATATGTACACGTGTACATATTGTACATCTGTACATAATGTGCACCTATATGTACACGTGTACATATTGTATACCTGTACATAATGTGCACCTATATGTACACGTGTACATATTGTACATCTGTACATAATGTGCACCTATATGTACACGTGTACATATTGTACATATGTACATAATGTGCACCTATATGTACACGTGTACATATTGAAATATCACAATAAATGTACATATTGTATACCTGTACATAATGTGCACCTATATGTACACGTGTACATATTGTACATATGTACATAATGTGCACCTATATGTACACGTGTACATATTGTACATATGTACATGTGTACATATTGAAATATCACAATAAATGTACATATTGTACATATGTACATGTGTACATATTGTACATATGTACATAATGTGCACGTTATGTACACGTGTACATACTGTACATAATGTAAACAATGTGCACCTATATGTACATGCGTACATATTGTACATATGTACATAATGTGCACATTATGTACACGTGTACATATTGTACATATGTATATATGTGCATATATGCACGTATACATATAGTACATATGTACACGTGTACATATTGAAATATCACAATAAATGTACACATTATGTACATATAAATGTACATATTGTACATATGTACATAATGTGCACCTATATGTACACGTGTACATATTGTACATATGTACATGTGTACATATTGTACATATGTACACGTGTACATATTGAAATATCACAATAAATGTACATATTGAAATATCACAATAAATGTACATATTGTACATATGTACACGTGTACATATTGTATACCTGTACATAATGTGCACATTATGTACATATACATTTGTGCTATTATGTATTATTGTGATTATATATCATTGTGATATTACAATAAATGTACATAATGTACATATGTACATGTGTACATATTGTACATATGTACATGTGTACATATTGTACATATGTACATAATGTGCACCTATATGTACACGTGTACATATTGAAATATCACAATAAATGTACATATAAATGTACATATTGTACATATGTACATGTGTACATATTGAAATATCACAATAAATGTACACATTATGAGTACATTCTGGGATATTATTTTTAGTATATTAGATAAAAATTACTCCTAATATCAAAATAAAAATACACCCATGTGTGTACATTTTGTGATATTATCCATAATATCCTAAGTAGATATTACTTTCATTGTGAAAGCAAGTGTACACTCTGATTGTTCCAACATCACAGGCGGTGTACAATGCTTCTGTGATATAGTGCCTAATATCCGGGGGAGAGAGGATGATTATACCCTCTGTATCGGAGGAAGTGTACACCACCACTGTAATATTGTTTCCAATATCCAAAAACGGAGAGGAGATCACTCCAAATATCTCAGGAAGCACACAAAACCCCAGTGATATTGTTCATAATATCTAGGGAATGAGAGATGATATTACTCACGGTGTGGCTGGGGCTGTACACCCACCCTGTGATATTGTTCCTAATATCCAGGGAAGGAGAGGATGATATTATTGCCCATATGGTAATACTCTCATTATTGCAAGAGGTGTACACCACACTCTGATATGGTAAACTAATGTCCACAGAAAAAATAATTAAATTGAATTAAATATTGCAAGGGGTAAAATACGTCCCTGTGATTTCAATTCTAATGTAAAGGGGGGTGAGGATGATATTTCTGTCAATATCACAGAGGTATAACTAGTACTCGTGTTATTGTGCCTAATATAAAAAAAAAAGAATAACATTATCTGCTCCCTATGATATGGTTCCCAGAATCATGTTACTCCAAATTTTCTAAATGGCCACCCTGCCCACAGCCTCAGCCAGATGGTTCGTATCAGCCGCGAGGGGTGGCCAGGGGCTGCTACTCACTCTCTGGTAGGGGGCTGTGGGCACAGCCCACATTACGTACATATGTCCATAATGTGCACCTATATGTACAGGTGTACATAACAATATGTACACCTGTATGTAATGTGTACATGTGTACATATTGTATACCTGTACATAATGTGCATCTATATGTACACGTGTACATAATGTGCACCTATATGTACACGTGTACATATTGTACATCTGTACACATTGTACATGTGTACACATTGTACATGTGTACACATTGTACATGTGTACACATTGTACATGTGTACACATTGTACATGTGTACACATTGTACATGTGTACATATTGTAATATCACAGTAAATGCATATGTACATGTATACACAATACATATGTACATGTGTATGATATACATTTATTGTGATATGTATTAGATGTTATTGTGATTATATGCATCATATTACATTACATGTACATATTGTACTCATTATCTACATATGTATTGTGTACACATTAAGTACATATAAATGTACATATTGTACATTATATACATTGATTGTACACCTGTATTGTGTGCACATATGTATGTCACAATAAATGTACATATTGTACATATTGTATACATTTATTGTAATATCCCAATAAATGTACACATTCCAGGATATTATTTTTAGTATATTAGATAAAAATTACTTGTATCAAAGTGTGGATACACCCATGTGTGTACATTCTGTGATATTATCCATAATATCTTAAGTAGGTATTACTCTCATTGTGAAAGCAAGTGTACACTCTGTGATTGTTCCAATATCACAGGTGGTGTACAATGCTTCTGTGATATAGTTCCTAATATCCGGGGGAGAGAGGATGATTATACTCTCAGTATCACAGGAAGTGTATACTACCACTGTAATATTGTTTCTCATATCCAAAAACGGAGAGGATATCACTCCAAATATCTCAGGAAGCACACAAGCCCCGAGTAATATTGTTCATAATATCTAGGGGATGAGAAATGATATTACTCACGGTGTGGCTGGGGCTGTACACCCGCCCTGTGATATTGTTCCTAATATCCAGGGAAGGAGAGGGTATTACTGCCCATAAGGTAATACTCTCAATATGGCAAGAGGTGTACAGCATGCTCTGATATTGTAACTAAGGTCCACAAAAAAAATTTTTATTGAATTAAATATTGCAAGGGTGAAACACCCCTGTGGGTGTGGCCACTGTGGGCACAGCCCTCTACTAGGCAGAGGGCTCGTAGCATCCAGGGCCCTGGCCAGGGGAGATTTTACTCGCTCTCTGGCAGGGGTTGATCTGGGTGTGTATTTTAGAGAGATATGACTCCTAATATCAATGTTGGGTTGATATGGGTGTATATTTTAAAAGATACTACTCCTGATATCATAGGTGTTACAGAGTATGTTTCAACACTCTGTAATATTGTTTGTAATATTCAGCATATGTTATTACTCGTTAATATCAAAGTAATATTATTGATAATATCCTGGAAAGGTATTACTCCTAATATCACAGGGAGTGCACACTATGTGTATATACCATGTGTGCACACTATAATATTATTTGTAATATACCAAGATAATATCACAATAAATGTACACATTATGTGTATTTTTGGTATTTATTGTGATATTACCATAAATGTACATAATGTGCATGTATATTTACATGTGTACACATTGTACATATGTACATAATGTGCATGTATATATATACATGTGTACATATTGTAATATCACAATAACTATATGTACATGTGTATACAATACATATGTTCATGTGTAGATTATGTACATTTGCTGTGATATATATTATATATATTGATTATATATATTATATAATTGTGAAATTACCAAACATATTGTACACATTATGTACATTTAATGTACATATGTAAAATGTGCATATTGTACATATTATATACATTTATTATAATATTACAATAAATATACATTGTGAGTACATTCTGGGATATTTTTAGTACATTAGATATTACTAATATTACTAGATATTACTATTAGTACTAGTACTGTACTAATATTAATAGATATTATAGATAACAATATTAATATATCCCCCTTGCCATTTATCCTCAGGGCCTTTGCACTTACTGTCCTCCCCCAAATGCTCCCTCATATCCCCCGTCTCTGCTCAGATGCTGCCCTATCAGACTCTCCTGACACAACTGCTCTCCCGCTCCCTTTTCTTTCAGGGCATGGACCCCTCCTGGCATCCTGCATATTTTAGCATTTGTTCCTGCCTCTCCCCACTAGAATGCAGGCTGCAATGGAACTGTATCCTTAAGGCCTGGTAAGTGCTCAATGACCACTTTTTCAAGGACCACATTTGCATAATATTTACATGTATTATGAAAGGGAACAGCAGTGAGTTGTCCTGTTATGCACTGGCCACATGTTGCATCAGCATGTCCCTCTCCCTGTGTGATTTAATTTGCAGCTGTGAGGGTGATATTATTGTAATTCCCAATTAACAGAGGAGGCACAAAGAGAATCACAGGTGGGGATTGTGCCTGGCAGGCAGCAAGCACTCAGTGACTGTTAGCTAACTGAGATTAACTATTATTTTGCTATGGAGATGGGTGGGGACCATGTAAAAATGCAAGGCTTCCAAAGTAGACAACAACCCTTTCACTTGAGGGTCACACCTAATGTGTCACAAGAAAGCTTTGGATCTTCCTGATCAGAGCCACCTTGGGAGAGTCACCTGAGGGGAAGATAGGCACTCCTGCTCAGCATGATTGACAAGGTCCTTCTGTCACTTCTAGGGCCCAGAAGATGCAGGCGGTTCAAGGCACTTCCACACATGGTGTCTAGACTACTGACATATCAGGACAGTGGCTGGGGTTGCAAGAGAACCAGCTTTTAAAAACAACATTGAAGGCCAGGCCCAGTGGCTCATACCTGTAATCACAGCACTTTCAGAGGCTGAAATGGGCAGATTATCTGAGATCGGGAGTTTGAGACCAACCTGACCAATATGGTGAAACCCCATCTCTACTAAAAATACAAAAATTAGCCAGCCAAAGTGGCACAAGCCTGTGACACCAGCTACTCAGGAAGCTGAGGCAGGAGAATTGCTTGGGCCCATGAGGCAGAGGTTGCAGTGAGCTGAGATTGTGCCACTGCACTGGGCAACAAGACTAAAACTCTGTCTCAAAAACAACAAACCAAAAAAAAACCACACACACAGAAAAACAGCATTAAAGATAGAATAGCAAGTAAAGACTAAAGTCTTCAGAACCCTCGTCTCAGAAGATTCTAGGCTAGAGCTGAAGGTTCTGAAATACTGACTCAAGATTTGTCTTGCTTTAACTCATCCTGTTTCCACATTCTTTACCAAATCTAAATGATTTACCATGTAAGTCCTCTTTCACTGCTGTCCAAACTGATGCTGGTAACTAATATATCCTGAAACAATAAGTCACATGTGCATTACTTTAAAATGAAAACAAAGATTTCTTTCATATTTTTGTAATTAATAAAATTTGTATGTGTTTGACCAGATTCCCCTTGATAATTGCTCTCAGAATTAGTCATATTCTAAATGAAAACACAGGACAGGAGATGCACACATTGATGAAAAAGATAAAATGATCATTTATAAATCATACATTTTTGGTAAAACAGATCCAAACTCTCCAAATTTCCTTACATCAT
Source organism: Saguinus midas (assembly GCA_021498475.1). Taxonomy (NCBI): domain Eukaryota; kingdom Metazoa; phylum Chordata; class Mammalia; order Primates; family Cebidae; genus Saguinus; species Saguinus midas. Next base: position 31,037 of record JAKFGQ010000225.1, on the reverse strand, counting down.
CAATTTTCCTTGAGTCCACAACCAGCCTATTTCACATCAAGAGTCTTTGCTTCTTTGGAAATGTGTGAGAAACTTAAATTGTTTGAATTTGAGTGCAAATCGCAAGTCTGGTTTTAATACCAAATTATTTATTTATTTATTATTATTATTATTATTATTATTGAAATGGAGTCTCCCTCTGTTGCCCAGGTTGGAGTGCAGTGGCCTAATCTTGACTCACTGCAACCTCCACCTTCAAGGTTCACGCGATTCTCCTGCCTTGGCCTCCCTGAGGAGCTGGGACTACAGGTGCACACCAATACACCCAGCTAATTTTTTTTTTTTTTTGTATTTTTAATAGAGATGAGGTTTCACCATGTTGGCCAGGCTGGTCTCAAACTCTTGACCTCAGGTGATCTGACCACCTCGGCCTCCTAAAGTGCTGGGATTACAGGCATCAACCACCATGCCTGACCTTTAATACTAGTTTCCTTTCGTGCCACCAAAATCCTATCCAGCCTTGACTTGGCCCTACTCCACCAGTCTTACCCTGTGCCTGCACATCTAGAAGGTTCACATGTACAAGCCAATCATAAAACAGTGCAGAAAGCTACAGCGGGAATGCCATATCTCCATTGCCCTACTTGCTCCTTTCTGTTACCCCTTCCCGACCACCCCAGGCCCCACTGCCCACTCTCAGCCTCCTTTCCATCTTGAGAGCCCAGGGAGGGCATCTAACCTACTCCCCATGGGTGAGTAGGACCTCCACTTCTAGAAGCATTCATGATTTCTCCTAGCCAACATCACAGATGTGCCCCAGGTATACTGCTGCTCAGCACAAGCTAATGGCCTCACTCCCATGTTGCCCTTTTTTGCTAACATGACATCACACACAAATCAGGCTCAGGATTTAGTGAGAAAATGCAGGAAAGGTATTAGCACTATTCTCAAATCTTTCCCTCCCTGGACATAACTAGACAACAGAACCAAGAACAGGAGGAGACACACAGAAGAACAAAAAGATGTGTGACTAATGATGAGACCAGTAATACTCACAGCCATCAGTGGCTTTTAGAAGACAGAAGGGAGGGTGGGGCACAGTGGCTCATAACTATAATCCTGGCGCTTTGGGAGGCTGGGGCAGGCAGATTACTTGAAGTCAGGAGTTTGAGACCAGCCTGGCTAATATAACAAAATCCTGTCTCTACTAAAATACAAAAACTAGCTGGGAGAGGTAGTGCATGCCTGTAATCCCAGCTACTTGGAAGACTGAGGCAGAGAATCACTTGAATGTAGAAGGCGGAGGCTACAATGGGTCAAGATCATGGAATTGCACCCCTGCCTAGGAGACAGAGTTAAATTCCATCTGAGAGAGAGCGAGCAAGAGAGCAAGAGCGCAGAAGGTGCACCCTATCTCCCCTGAGGTAGGGTCTCATTATGTTGCCCAGGCTGGACTCGAACACCTGGGCTTAAGCAATCTTCCCTCCTCAGCATTCCAAGTAACCGGGAGTATTGGCAGAAACCACTCCATGAGGATATAGCAGATTTCCTGATTACCCACTATGTGGTAGGCACTAATGATATATTCATCCTTTTAGATATATTTACTGGTTTACATGTAAGTAATTTCACATGTATTTGTATGTGTGTACACAGATGTATACATACACATACCTCACATTATCTCAATAATGTCAGTGTGGCTCACATAACCAGTTGAAGATTTTTAGAACAAAAACTGAGGTTTTCCAGAACAAGGAATTCTGTTTTAAGACATCAGCATCAAGATTTGAGCCGTGCCAGCCTCACTCATTGACACAGAATTATTCTTTGAAATGGATCTTTTATACTTACTACATCTCTCTCAATGGCTCTGATTCTTTGGAGAACCCCGATAAGACACAGGAGAAATCTGGAAAGGGACCATTCACAGGAGCAGCAGAAGGAAGAGACCTAACAGTCCCTAAGCTGAACGTGCTTCTGGGAGGCTGTGATGTGCCAAAACTTACGAGAACCAGGTCTAGGACCCAGAAAGGGCAAACTATCTGACAACAGGTTAATAACCAGAATATATAAGAAGCTCAAACAACTTTAGAGGAAAAATTTTAATAATCTGATTTTGAAAATGGACAAAATATCTGAATCTCCAAAGAGGACATAAAAATGGCAAACAGGTATATAAAAGGTGCTCTACATCCAGCCCAAGTTCCCAGCAGGAGCAGAAGAGGACCCAGTTTCCTAGAGAAGGTACGAAGGCGGCGGTTCTGGCGTCTTCTCAGCAGTCACCACTCTCAGATGAAGGCAGGATGGTTTTTCGGGGACTGAACTCTTCCTGGAATTCTCTGGAGGAATTCTGAATCCATCAGTCCTGATGGCCGGAAAGCAACACTCAAGGGACCATGTGGAGTAGACAAAAGACAGAAAGCAACACACTGTGAGTCCCCACTCCTTGCCAGCCCTGTCCCTGGGCTCCAGTCTTACTCTGGCCTATGCTTTTGACCTGGACAGCTTCTGTTTCACCTTTAAGATCTGACTCAATGGCCAGTGCTGTGGCTCACTCCTGTAATCCCAGCACTTTGGGAGGCCAGGGTGGGCAGATCATGAGATCTAGAGTTTGAGACCAGCCTGAACAACATGGTGAAACCCAGTCTCTACTAAAAATACAAAAAAAAAAAAAAAAAAACCTTACCTGGGCATGGTGGTACGTATGCCTGTAGTGCCAGCTACTCAGGAGGCTGAGGCAGGAGAATCACTTGAACCTGGAGGTGGAGGTTGTAGTGAGCCAAGACTGCAGCACTGCACTCCCACCTGGGCAACAGAGCAAGCCTCCATCTCAAAAAAAAAAAAAGAAGGAAAGAAGGAAGGAAGGAAGGAAGGAAGGAAGGAAGGAAGGAGGGAGGGAAGGAAGGAAGGAAGGAAGAAGTCTGACTCAAGAAATACTTCTCCAGCTTTTCAAACTTTACTTACCAATCCAGGGCACCCAGGGCAGCTGATGACTGCCTGCTGCATAGGCGTACCTGTGAGCATGAGACAGACCCATTTAAGGACATTCCAGTGTGGACAATCAGCAGGAGCCCACTGGACCCTTCATCTAAGGAAATACTAATCAATAAGGAAACCGAGCAGCTCACAGGAGCTAGAACACACCCTAAAGTCATGCTCATAACTCCTGGACTAGAAATAAAAGCAATCTGCTGGTGAAGTCAGCACAGGAGGCTGAAACCAGTCCAGGCACAACCCAAGGTCAGGTGCCTGAGGACAAGGGGACAGATGAGCACACAGGGTGGAGGGCACTCAGGGCCAGAACACAAGGAGAAGCTATAACTTCTGATTAGGAAGTGTGATGGCTCCTGAGGCTCATGGCAGGCAGTGGCTGTGCTGACAACAGCACCTCAGCCCCCACCTCAAGGCATCCTCAGGTCCATGCACAGAGTGCACTTGGGGGTGAGATGCTCCCTCTGGCACCCAGGTCACCATTGCCCAGAACAGAATCTGCTGGGGAAGTGAGGACCGCACACTCAACCAATACACACACCCTCAAATTTGTTAAAAATAATCCTCTGGAATGAACACACCAAAGTAATAGTGCTCACCTGCTTGGGTAGGAGAGAACAGGGAATGGAGCAGAGGGGGGATGTCACTGCACCTTTACAAACTTCAAAATGTTCAAGCAACATGAGCATGTCACTTACTGTTTTAAAGTAAGTTTAACATAGCAGCTTCTGAGCTGGAAGTCAGATGAGATGGAGTGCTCGGGCAGGAGTCCTGGTGCCTGGAAAGAAGCAGGAGGGCCCTGCGAGGTGAGCCACAGGGGCTGAGGCAGTCACTGCCTACTGACCTCAGGAGCACAGCCAACCTGTCCCAAAGCACACGCGGAAGCAGAACAGCCATAACCCACAACTGAGGCTACAGAAACACTCTGGATAAGCAAAAAGGGAGAGGAGATGTGGAGAACAGGTGGTTTGCTGCGATGCAAGGAATTCACGCCTAATCCCCCCATTTCATCTCTGGTTCACAACTGAATTCACTATAGGTTTAAGCACAGATTTGTTATAAGAATTTCAAAGGAGATAACCAGTATACGATCAGAAGAAAGCTCACTTGGGTAGATCTAGGTAATGGAGGAATTCAAAATCAACACCAGATGAGACTGTCATTTCCAAGGAAATGCAGTGGTGATCTTTTCATTATTATTTCACCTTCATGACTTCAATAGAAGATGTTGTTTGAAATTTCTGAAAATGTTAAATGTTCAATTAGTTACACTGAAACAGAAATTTCTCTCAGACAATCTGTGAATGCTACAGATCACAATGAGAAGCTCAAAAATACTGTACCTTCATCCCAAGAGGACTCTTTAAATGTAATCTCTATCCTTGGAAAACAAGCAGTGAAGGATCAAGGATCAGCCTCAGCAGAAAAACAGGATCCACCACACCACCCCCACCTCCCCCATGAAGGGAGCACACAGGGAGGGCTGCCCACAGCCTGGAGATTCAAGTCCAGGGGGACAAAGTGGCCAGAGAGATCTGTGCTGCACAGATCTCTCTGGCCACTTTGCAGGCCCAGTGGAGTGCAGTGTGGACTGCACTCCGCTGGGCCTGCAGCTCCTGACCTCTGCAAGGCACTGGAAGCTCCTCAAAGGCCAAGACCTTGCTCAGGTCATGAAGTCAAGTCCTCGAAGCCTCTCTTCTCTGCCTGAGGGAAGACATCTGACCAGGACATGGGAAAGGGCCCAAGGAAGCATGTGTACCTGATTTCATGTGGACAGTGGTGGCTGGAGGTACATACCAAGCTTTGGTTTCCACACAAGTGCCAGGCAGAAAAGAATGGATGAGCAGGGGCACAGACATGGCAGAAGACCAGATGGGGACCTGGTCATAACTTTTGAACCTCCCCAAAGTTGAGAAACCACTTAGGAGGGCTACTGTTCATAGTAAAAAGATACTATGTACACAAATAACTAGAAAAATCAGAAATCATAATGCTTAAACAGAACTTAAAACCGTAACACTTTAAGGCCATTGCACTCCTAGTCTGGCTGACACATATGAGGTGGATGAGATGACTCGAAACACTCACACTGACTTCACCTTGCCTTCTGCAAGACAATTCTCAGGAAAGGTAGGCTTGTCCACAGGCTGATCTTTTACCAGTATTATAACAGAGTGCACTACAGTTTTCTTGTGCAAATCATCACAGCTTGATACCAATGCAGTCTTACAATGGATGAGGTGCTGCCTGTCAGTGCTTCCAACATGTGTCCTTTCCATCCAGCAGTTCTCTCTAAGAGTTTACCTGAGGAAGCAAGCAAAAGCACAGACACACACAAACATACTCATGGCAGTGGCACTTTCAGGTCTAAAATGAAAATTCTGCAAATTACAGGATCATTGATGAGCTGTGACTTTAACCTCTCCAGCTCACTTCCTCCTCAGATTCCTCAAGGAAAGAAAAATATCAACTCCTTAATATCTGCAGAGAAGATTCATTGACAAAGAAGATACCCACTTTGAATGAGCTGTGCACCAAGGCCCCATGGTGGATCCTTCTTTCATTTTAAATGGCATTGCTGTTGCTGGCCACACAGGATCCTCCTGGAAGTGTCCACAGCATCAGTGAGCTATTTATTATCATTCAGGGGAAGGAAAACAAGTGATCCTTTCTTCTGTACATTTCTCCTCATTTTCTGAACTTTTGCAAATAGTATACATAACTCAGAAAGGAGAATAAACACAGCTACTGGTGTGCATCTGCAGGTGTCTCCTAAATGTTATCAGGCCCCAACATCACCCATGAGGGTTCCCAGAGCAAGAAAACTCCTCCAGTGGGAGTTTCCATAGTGAACAAGAGGCTACAACATCATCAAATTCATAAATACAACAAACTTAATGCATATATCCATAGACAGAGTTCCAAAACAGGCTCACTTACCTTTCCAGGACTAAGATTTTGGTCTGTAAAGACTTATTTCTCAGTGGGGCACAGTGGCTCATGCCTGTAATCCTATCACTTTGGGAGGCAGGTGGATGGCTTGAACTCAGGAGTTTGAGACCAGCCTGGGCAACATGGTGAAACTCCATCTCTAACAAAAATACAAAAAATTAGCCAGGCAGGGTGGCACATACCTATGATCCCAGCTACTTGGGAGGCTGAGATGGGAGGGTTGCTTGAGCCCAGGTGAGTGAGGCTGCAGGGAGCCAAGATTGTGCCACTATACTTCAGCCTGGGTGACAGAGCAGGACCTCATCTGAAAAAAAAAGAAGAGACTTCTCTATTGCCTTCCATTAGACAAACCTGCAGAAAATAACAATAATTAATACAACATCTACAAGTATTATAAAGCAAATGTTTTTACCAAAATTATTCTTGTTAAAGGATTCTACAACATAACATCATAAAAGGACAAGAAGGTCACTGTCAGGCAGTGAACTCTAGCAACAACAAGGACAACACCTCCATCTTCCGAGCAACGCTGAAGCTGTGGTTACTTCCAGTGACCGAAATGCCATACCCTTCTAAGAAGCAGTTACCACTTACAGAATTCATGGAATTACTAAAAGTCAGGAGGGCTTTCGAGACAGAGGAAAGTACTCACAATAGAATGTTACCTGAAAGGTACATTTAGTTATCACACTTAACATACACACCAAGGTCAACATTTCAAGAAGAAATATTACCAGAACTGTCATCATCATCCTGTTTCTCCAGAAAAGCCAGTCCAGACCTTCCATTCTCTCCCCATTCAAAGGGAAATGTCATTTCCCAGGCGCACAGATCCAAACCCAAGAGGAAGGCTCAGAGGAGCAGGCTCTGGGAGTACCGGGTAGCAACTTCAAGCCAGAAGTCAAGTAGGGATGTCACTGTGCACCTTTATAAACTTTGAAATGTTCAACCAACATGGACATGTCACTTGCTTCTGAGTTGGAAGTCAGAGATGGAATGCACGAGCAGGAGTGGGGGCGCCTGGCAGGAAGCAAGAGGGTACTACAAGGTGAGCCACAGGGGCTGAGGTGGTCAGTGGCCCACTGACCTCGGGAGCATAGCTGACCTGTCCTGATGCTCAAGTGAAAGCAGAATAGCCATGACCGACAACTGAGGCTGCAGAAACACTGGATAAGCAAAAAGGGAGATGAGATGTGAGGAACAGAAGGTTTTCCATGATGCAAATTCACAGCAGAGGATTTTATTTCCCAATCCCTCCATTTCAACTATGGTTCACAATTGAATTCGCTACAGGTTTAAGCACAGATTTGTTAGAAAGAATTTCAAGGGAGAAAACCAGTATGCAATCAGAAGAAAGCTTACATGGATAGATCTAGGTGGAATTAGAGGAATTCAAAGTCAAAACCAGATGAGACTGTTATATCCATGGAAACACTGTGGTGATCTTTTACATTATTTCACCTCCTTGATTTGGAATAGAAGATGTTGTTTGAAGTTTCTGAAAATGTTAAAAGTTCAATAAGTTACAATGAAACAGAATTTCTCCCCAGCAATCTCTGAGGGCTGCCCACAGCCTAGAGATTAAAGTCCAAGGGGGGACAAAGTGGCCAGAGAGAGCTGTGCTCTGCAGTGGACTCCACTCCACTGGGCCTGGAGCTCCTGACCTCTGCGAGGGGCCACAAGCTCTTGGAAAGCCATGACCTTGCTCAGATCACGTAGTCAAGTCCTCGAAGCTTCTCTTCTCTGCCTGAGGGAAGACATCTGACCAAGACATGCAAAGGGCCCAAGGAAGCATGTGCTTGATTTCACGTGGACAGTGGTGACTGGAGGTACATACCAAGCTTTGGTTTCCACACAAGTGCTGAGCAGAAAAGAATGGATGAGCAGGTGCACAGACATGGCAGAAGACCAGACGGGGGACCTGGTCATAATTTTTGAACCTTCCCAAAATCATAGTAAGCCTCAAGAAACCATGTAGGGGGGCAGCTGTTCATAGTAAAATATATTATGTACACAAATAATTACAAAAATCAGAAATCATAACATTTAAACAGACGTAAAACACTTTAAGGCCATTGGACTCCTAGTCTGCCTGACACATGTGAGCTAGATGAGGTGGCTCAGAGCACTCACAATGACTTCATCTGGCCTTCTGCAAGTCAATTTTTCTTAGGAAAAGTAGGCTTGTACAAGCTGATCTTTTACACCCAATATTATGACATAACGCACTACAGTATTCCTACAAATATCATCATAGCTTTATACCAATGCAGTCTTACAATGGATGAGGTGCTGCCTGTCAGTGCTTCCAACATGTGTGTCCTTTCCATCCAGCAGTTCTGAGTTTACCTGAGGAAGCAAGCAAAAGCACAGACACACACAAAGATACTCATGGCAGTGGCACTGTCAGGTCTAAAATGAAAATTCTGCAAATTTTAGTATCATGGACAAGCTGTGACTTTAACCAGAAAAAGGAAAATATCAACACCTCAAGATCTGTTAAAAAAAACTCATTAACGGCCGGGAGCGGTGGCTCAAGCCTGTAATCCCAGCTACTCAGGAGGCTGAGGCAGGAGAATTGCCTGAACTCAGGAGGCGGAGGTTGCGGTGAGCCGAGATCACGCCATTGCACTCCAGCCTGGGTAACAAGCGCGAAACTCCGTCTCAAAAAAAAAAAAAAAAAGTCATTAACACAGAATATACCCACTTAGAGTAAGCCATTAACCAAGACACCACTGTGGATTCTTCTTTCATTTTAAAAGCGATTGCTGTCACTGGCCACACAGGATCCTCCTGGAAGAGTCCACAGCATTGGTGAGTTATTTATTATCCTTCATCATTCAGGGGAAGTAAGAAGAATAAAAGACAGCTACTGGTGTGCATCTGCAGGTGTCTTCTAAATGTATGGGTCCCAGCATCACCCGTAAGGGTTCCCAGAGCAAGAAAACTCCTACAGTGAACAAAATTCCATAGTGAACAAGAGGCTGCAACATCATCAAATTCATCAACACATCAAACTCAATGCATATACCCATAGACAGAGTTCCAAAACAGGCTTACCTACCCTTTTTGGGACTAAGATTTTGGTCAAAAACAGTTCCGGTGTGGCGGAATGGCTCATGCATGTAATCCTACCACTTTGGGAGGCAGGTCAATGGCTTCAGCTCAGGAGTTTGAGATCAGCCTAAGCAACATGGTGAAACTCCATCTCTACCAAAAACACAAAAAATTAGCCAGGCAGGGGGGCACATACCTATAATCCCAGCTACTGAGGAGGCTGAGCTGGGAGGATCTTGAGCACAGGTGAGCAAGAATGCAGGTAACCAAGATTGTGCCACTATCCTCCAGCCTGGGTGACAGAGCAAGACCTTATCTGAAAAAACAAAGACTTCTCTATTGCCTTCCATTAGATGAACCTGCAGAAAATAACAATAATAAATACAACATCTACAAGAATGATAAAGCAAATGATTTTATGAAAATTATCTTAGTTAGAGGCTTCTACAACATAACATCATAAAAGGACAAAAAGGTCACTGTCAGGCAGAGGACCCCAGCAACAACCAGGAGGACACCTACGTCTTTGGAGCAATGCTGAAGCTGTGGCTACTTCCAGTGAACAAAATGCCACTGCTTCTAAGAAGCAGTTATAACTTACAGAATTCACACAATTATTAAAAGTCAGGAGGGTTCTCATGTCAGAGGAAAATACTCACAATAGAATGTTACCTGAAAGGTACATTTAGTAATCACACTGACTATACACACTGAGGTCAACATCTCAAGAAGAAATCTTACCAGAACTGTCAAATCATCCTGTCTCTCCAGGAAGCCAGTTGAGAACTTTCATTCTCTCCCATTTAAGGAAAGGTCAAGTCCCAGGGGCAGGCTCTTCCATGGACCCACAACGCAAGAGGAAGCCTCAGAGGCGCAAGCTCTGGGAGTATCTCTGGTGGCAGCTTTAAGCCAAAAGCGCATGAGTTCAGTGCACTTGAACACTCCAAGTCTAGTCAACTGTAGAAGGCCCCTTAGCTCAGGCAGTGGGATAGGAGACAGAAATGGGTTTAATAGAGTTTAAAAGCAAAATAATAGAGTATAAAAGTAAAAACAACTTTTAGTTCTAGAGTAAAAGTAAATACAACTCAAATACACTCTTCCAGAGAACAAATTGAGGTTGTTCAACAAAATGCTGGCCTATGATGAGACCCCAGATAAATGTTAGGGGTCACCAAGGGTGAGGGAAACTAACAACAAGTCAGATGACCAAGACTCAAAGACTGACAAGGCCACTGGGCAGTTTTCAGGACTTCTTAAAAACTCCACATTCCTATAGAATATGAGGGAAGCAGTCTGGGCTCAAAGACCTCCATGAGGACTCCACAAAGGTGAAACCAGTTAAACTGCCCTTTTCGGAGCCTCTCAGTGCTGCAGGTACTGCCCCTGGCCCATGAGACCTGATAGGAGGTGGGCTAAGGTGGCTTTACATTGGGCATGTGGTCACTGGCTACACAGACCAAGGGCGAGCCAGCACACCAGCCCAGGCCAATACACTGGGCACTTGCATGAACACTCAGAAGTTTCAATATCTGACCTTGGAGAGACCAGGTCCAGGAGACTTCTGGGAAGTCTCCATCATTCTGGCCTCAGCCAAGTCACAGAAACACAGGCTCTGCTGTCCCCAGGAGCTGACAGGGATAAGGGTAGAAAATTAATGCCAACTGGGTAAGGCCAGAAGATTATGACCAGGTGAGTAATGCCAGGAGGTTAACTAAGACCAGGTGGCTGAGCCCAGGGGAGTAAGGCAAGGGGTGTAGGGAAAGGGGACAAGGACAAATAGATATAGCCAGATTGGTAGACAAGGCGGGTAAGGCCATGAGGTTAAGACCAGCTGAGTAACACTAGGCAATTCACACCTGGTGAATAAGGACAAGAGGTTAGGGTTAGGTGTATAAAGCCAGGTGGCTAATGCAAGGGCATAGGCCATGAGATGAATGCAGGGCATCCAAGCCCAGGCTGTAAAGGTCTGGAGGTGGGCCAGGTGGGGTAATGGTAAGAAGAGAAGGCAAAGGAGCTAAGGCCAAGGTCTGGGCAGGTGAGTAAAGCCAGTTAGTTACAGTTAGTTAAAGCCAGGAAGGTAAGGTTGCTCGGTAGGTAAAGACGGGGATTGCCAAAGGCCTACATGAAGAACACTAGGCACGTGGGTTAAGGGCTATGGGGGATGGCCAGAGTGGCAGCACAAGACATTACAGCAATGTAGTTGTGGGCAAGGAGATGAACCCAGGTGGGTAAGACTAGGATGTTATGGCCAGGCATGAAGGCCGGTGGCTAAGGCATGATGGGTAAGGCCATGTGAGTTAGAACAAAAGCTTAAGGACAGGTGGGAATGCCAGGTTGGTAAGCTATATTGGTCATCTAGGTAAGTAAGGCCATGAGGTTAAGGCCAGGTGGGTAAGTCCAGGTGGCTAATGGGAGGTGTCTAAGTCTGGGGTGGGGTGGGGAAGCAGTGGTAAATCTGGGGAATAAGGGCAGGGGATAAGTCCAGGGAAGTAAGCCTCGGGAGGTAAATCCAGTGGTTTAGACCTGGTAGATAAAACCAGAAGTTTACAGACACTTGTGTAAACCAAGTGTGGAGGCCATGTGGGTCATCTATGGTTGTTAAGACTAGGTGGGAACACTAGGTGGCTAATCCAGGTTTTTAGGGCCATGGGGTTAAGGTCCATAGGGTTAGGCCTGGTGGGTGAGGTGAATGGGGCATGGCCAGGGCCATAAAATAAGATGGGCAAGGCCCTGGAGTAATGGCAATGGAGTAAGACCTCATGGGCAAGATCACGTGGGTCTTGAACAGAGATCGAGGCCAGCAAATTGAAGCCAGGTGGGTAAGAACAGGTGGATAATGGTGAGCAAGAAGTTATGGCCAGGTGGGTAAGTCCAGGTGGCTAATCCAAGTTGTTAGGGCCATGAGGTTAAGGCCAGGTGGGTAAGAACAGGTGTATAATGATGAGCAAGAAGTTATGGCCAGGTGGGTAAGACTAGGATGTTATGGCCAGGCATGAAGGCCGGTGGCTAAGGCATGATGGGTAAGGCCATGAGGTTAAGGCCAGGTGGGTAAGAACAGGTGTATAATGATGAGCAAGAAGTTATGGCCAGGTGGGTAAGAACAGGTGTATAATGATGAGCAAGAAGTTATGGCCAGGTGGGTAAGTCCAGGTGGCTAATCCAGGTTTTAGGGCCATGGGGTTAAGGTCCATAGGGTTAGGCCTGGTGGTTGAGGTGAATGGGGCATGGCCAGGGCCATAAAATAAGATGGACAAGGCCCTGGAGCAGTGGCAGTGGAGTAAGACCTCATGGGCAAGATCACGTGGGTCTTGAACAGAGATCGAGGCAAGCAAATTGAAGCCAGGTGGGTAAGACTAGGATGTTATGGCCAGGCATGAAGGCCGGTGGCTAAGGCATGATGGGTAAGGCCATGAGGTTAAGGCCAGGTGGGTAAGAACAGGTGTATAATGATGAGCAAGAAGTTATGGCCAGGTGGGTAAGAACAGGTGTATAATGATGAGCAAGAAGTTATGGCCAGGTGGGTAAGAACAGGTGTATAATGATGAGCAAGAAGTTATGGCCAGGTGGGTAAGTCCAGGTGGCTAATCCAAGTTGTTAGGGCCATGAGGTTAAGGCCAGGTGGGTAAGACTAGGATGTTATGGCCAGGCATGAAGGCCGGTGGCTAAGGCATGATGGGTAAGGCCATGTGAGTTAGAATGAAAGATTAAGGACAGGTGAGAATGCCAGGTTGGTAAGCTATATTGGTCATCTAGGTAAGTAAGGCCATGAGGTTAAGGCCAGGTGGGTAAGACTAGGATGTTATGGCCAGGCATGAAGGCCGGTGGCTAAGGCATGATGGGTAAGGCCATGAGGTTAAGGCCAGGTGGGTAAGACTAGGATGTTATGGCCAGGCATGAAGGCCGGTGGCTAAGGCATGATGGGTAAGGCCATGTGAGTTAGAATGAAAGATTAAGGACAGGTGAGAATGCCAGGTTGGTAAGCTATATTGGTCATCTAGGTAAGTAAGGCCATGAGGTTAAGGCCAGGTGGGTAAGTCCAGGTGGCTAATGGGAGGTGTCTAAGTCTGGGGTTGGGGTGGGGTGGGGAAGCAGTGGTAAATCTGGGGAATAAGGGCAGGGGGCTAAGTCCAGGGAAGTAAGCCAGAGAGGTAAATCCAGTGGTTTAGACCTGATAGATAAAACCAGAAGTTTACAGACACTTGTGTAAACCAAGTGTGGAGCACATGTGGTCACATATGGTTGGTAAGACTAGGTGGAAAAACTAGGTGGCTAATCCAAGTTGTTAGGGCCATGAGGTTAAGGCCAGGTGGGTAAGTCCAGGTGGCTAATGGAGGTGTCTAAGTCTGGGGTTGGGGTGGGGAAGCAGTGGTAAATCTGGGGAATAAGGGCAGGGGGCTAAGTCCAGGGAAGTAAGCCTAGGGAGGTAAATCCAGTGGTTTAGACCTGGTAGATAAAACCAGACGTTTACAGACACTTGTGTAAACCAAGCGTGGAGGCCATGTGGGTCATCGATGGTTGGTAGCACTAGGTGGGAACACTAGGTGGCTAATCCAGGTTTTTAGGGCCATGGGGTTAAGGTCCATAGGGTTAGGCCTGGTGGTTGAGGTGAATGGGGCATGGCCAGGGCCATAAAATAAGATGGACAAGGCCCTGGAGCAGTGGCAGTGGAGTAAGACCTCATGGGCAAGATCACGTGGGTCTTGAACAGAGATCGAGGCAAGCAAATTGAAGCCAGGTGGGTAAGAACAGGTGTATAATGATGAGCAAGAAGTTATGGCCAGGTGGGTAAGGGCAGAACTATTAGGCCATAAAATTAAGACTCAGTGAGTATGACTGGGGGTTAAGAAAGCTGGATAGATAATGCCAGGTTCAGAATACCATGAAGATAAGCTGAAGTGATGAAGCCAATGAGCTTGGGAAGTTCTGCTTACTGCAGTCAGGTTGTGAAAACCAGGTGTTGAGGCAGGGCATGGTGGCTCCCACCTGTGATCCCAGCACTTTGGGATGCCATGGTGGGTGGATTACCTGAGATTGAGAGTTCGAGACCAGCCTGACCAACATGGAGAAACCCTGTCACTATGAAAAATACAAAATTAGCCAGGCATGGTGACACGACTGTAATCCCAGCTACTCAGGAGGCTGAGGCAGGAGAAGGCCTAGTGGGTATGGCTAGGTAAACAAGGTCATGTGGGAATGGCAGCAAGTGAAGACCAGGAAAGGAAAACCAGGGACTGGGACACAGGATATGACACCAGGTTAAGTCCAGTAGGGCTGCGATGGTTGAGGAAGGGAGACTAGAGCATTGAGATTAATAGGCCAACTGGGTAAGGCTGAGAGGTAAGATGATTGGGGTGATTTGGGTTGGTAAGGACAGGACATTAATGCCAGTAGGGTAAGGGCAGGTGAGTATGCTACATGCATAAGGCCAGGAGAAAGGCAGGTGGGTAAATCTAAGTTAGCAAATCAGTGAAGTTAAGACTGGTCAGGAAGCCAAGCAATTGATAAGGCTGGGTGGCTAAACTCAGTAAGTTAAGCCCTTCCTGTATAGAGAGCTAGGGGACTAACTCCAGCTGGTCAATACTAAGAGGAAGCCAGGCAAATTAGGCCAGGAGCTTAAGGCTGTATGAGTAAAAACAAAAGCTGAAGCCAAGATGGGGATGCTAGATTATAAGCTATGTTGGTCATCCATGTTGGTAAAGCCATGAGTTTAAGACCAGATGGATATGCAAGGTGTCTGGGATGTGGGCATGTAGTTGGGGGTGAAGCTAGGGAATAAAAGCAAGGGAACGATAAGAGCAGGGGAGAAAACCTAGGGAAGTAAATCCAGTAGTTTAAGACCTGGCAGATAAAACCATAAGCCTAAGGACAGTTGTGTTAACCAAGTGTGGAGCACATGTGGTCACATATGGTTGGTAAGACTAGGTGGAAAAACTAGGTGGCTAATCCAAGTTGTTAGGGCCATGAGGTTAAGACCCATAGGGTTAGGCTAGGTGGGGAAGACTAATGGGCTATGGCCAGGGACGTAAAATGTGCTGGATAAAACCAGGGAATAAGTTAGGCAGCTGAATAAGGCCTCATGGGCAAGATCAGCAGGGGTGGGTGTTGATCAGTGACTGAGGCCAGCAAGTTAAAGCCAGGTGAGTAAGAACAGGTGGACAATGGTCAGGGGGAAGTAATGGCCAGGTGGGTAAGGGAAGGACTTTTAGGCCAGGAAATTAAGGCTTGGTGAGTATGGCCAGGACACTAATAAAGACAGATAATGCCAGGTTCGTAACACCATGAGATAAAATAATAAAGCCAATGAGCTCAGTAAGTTCTGCAGAGTGCAGTCAGGTTGTTAAAACCAGGTGTTTAAATCCAGCAGAATAGAAGACTATTCCCAGGCCAAGAAATCAGTGAGGAAAACACCCAGTTGGATTAAGGGCAATTCTGCAACCCAGCCAAATGATGACCCAAAACATCATTGGATAATGGTGATGGCCTGGACCTGGATATGGAGTTGGGGGTAAAGCTAGGGCTGGGGCTGGGGCTGGGGCTGGGACTTCGGCTTTCACATGAGCCATGGAGATTGTGGTAAAGCTGGGAATGGGGCTAGGGGACACAGAGTTTCGGTGAGGCTGGGACTGGGCCTGGGCCTGGGCCTTGGGCTGCCACATGCACTTGAGGGTAAAGCTGGGGCTGTGGCTGGGGTTGGGCCCAGGACTAAGCATGGGCACAGGCCTAGGCCTGGCACATGGAGTTGTGGGTAAAGCTAGGACTGTGGCTGGGCCTGGGCCATAGAATTGGGGGTAAACTGAGGGCTCAGGCTGGGGCTGGGACATGCAGTTGGGGATCAAGCTGGGGATGGGGCTGGGGAAGGGCCTACAAATTGAAGCCAGCAAATTATAAACAGGTGAGTGAGATCAAGCAGATAATGGCAGGAAGTTATGGCCAGTCCAGTAAGGCCAGGATTTTTAGGCAAAGTCATGATGACAGGGTGAATAGGGCAAGGAGGTTAATAAGGCCAGATGGGTAATGGCAAGTTCGTCATAGCATGAGGATAAAATAAGTTGATGAATGCAAACAGGTTAATATGGTTGTCTGAGTTTGGCCAGGTTGTTAAAACCGGGTAACTAAATCCAGCTCAATAGAGGACTATTTTAGTAACCTCAGGCTGTGAAATCAACAGAGAACTCACCCAGTCGGATTAAGGGCCTGGACCTGGGACATGGAGTTGGGGGTAAAGCTAAAGCTGGGCCTGGGTCTGAGCTTGGGACATGGAGTTTTGAGTAAAGCTGGGGCTGGGGCTGGGACATGGAGTTTGGAGTAAGCTGGGGCTGGGGCTGGGGCAGGAACCTGGAGTTAGGGATCAATCTTGTGATGGGGTGGGGTCAATCACAAGATTTAGGGCTAGGGCTGGGCCTGGGCCAAGGAGTTTGGAGTAAATCTTGTGACAGGGTGGGGCCGGGACTGGGCCTGGACCTGGGCCTTGGACATGGAGTTGGGGGTAAAGCTAGGCCTGGATCTGGGCCTGGGCTATGAACTTGTGGGTAAAGCTAGGGCTGGGGCTGGGACATGGACTTGTGGTTAAACCTCAGGCTGGGGCTGCAGCTGGGGCTGGGGCTGGGACACAGAGT
The DNA here is from genome assembly GCA_021498475.1 of Saguinus midas. NCBI lineage: Eukaryota > Metazoa > Chordata > Mammalia > Primates > Cebidae > Saguinus > Saguinus midas. Next base: position 14,439 of record JAKFGQ010000225.1, on the reverse strand, counting down.
TTGGGGTAAAGATGGGGATGGGGATGGGGCTCGGCCTGGGCCTGGAGATTGAGGCCAGTGAATTGCATCCAGGTGAGTAAGAACATGTGGACAATGGCAGGAAGTTATGGCCGGTCCGGTGAGGCCAGAATTTTTAGGCAAAGTCATGAAGACTGGGTGAGTAGGGCAAGGAGCTTAGTAAGACCAGATGGGTGATGGCAAGTTTGTCATAGCATGAGGATAAAATAAGGTGATGAATGCAAACAGGTTAATATGGTTGGCTGACTTTGGCCAGGTTGTTAAAACCAGGTATCTAAATCCAGCTCAACAAAGGACTATTTCAGTAACTCCAGGATGTGAAATCAACAGAAAAACCACCCAGTAAGATTAAGGGCCTGGGGTGGGGCCATGGAGATGTGGTTAAATCTAGAGCTGGGGCTGGGACAGGGCCATGAATTGGGGGGTAAAGCTGAGGATGGCGATGGGGATGGGAATGGGACTGGGACAGGGACATGAGTTGGAGATAAAGCTGAGAATGGCAATGGGGATGGGAATGGGGCTGGGCCTTGGGCATGCAGTTTGGGTAAAGCTGGGGCTAGGACTTTTAGATGAGGCTAAAGACAAGGCTGGGGCTGGGACCTGGAGTTGAGTAAAGCTGGGGCTGGGCCTGGGCCTGGGCTGGGGCTGGGACATGAGTTGGGGTAAAGCTAGTGATGGGGTGGGGTTGGGCCTGAGTCTGGGCCTGGGCCTCGGAAACGTAGTTGGGGTAAAGCTAGGCCAGGAGCTGGTCCAGGGACATGGCCTTGCAGGTAAAGCTAGAGCTGTGGCTGGGACATGAAGTTGCAGGTAAATGTCGGGATGGGGCTGGGACATAGAGTTTGCAATAAAGATGGGGATGGTGATGGGGCTGGGGCTCAGCCTGGGCCTGGAGATTGAGGCCACCACATTACATCCAGGTGAGTAAGAACAAGTGGACAATAACAGAAGTTATGGCTGGTCCGGTGAGGCCAGAATTGTTAGACAAAGTCATGAAGACTGGGCAAGTAGGGCAAAGAGGTTACTAAGGCCAGAAGGGTAATGGCAAGTTCTTCAGACCATGAGGATAAAATAAGGTAATGAATGCAAACTGGTTAATGAGGTTGGCTGACTTTGTCCAGGTTGTTAAAACCAGGTATCTAAATCCAGCTCAATAACTATTTCAGTAACCCCAGGATGTGAAATCAACAGGAAAACCACCCAGTAAGATTAAAGGCCTGGGCCTGGGACATGGAGTTGGGTGTATAGGTAGGGCTGGACCTAGGCATGGGGCTGGGGCTGGGGCTGGGGCTGGGACATGGAGTTGGATAAAGCTGGATCCAGGCCTTGGCCTGGGCCTGGGCCATGGAGTTTAGGGTAAAGCTGAGGATGGGGGTAAACCTGGGGATAGGGCTACACCTGGGATATGGAGTTGTGGGTAAATCTGGGCCTGGGCCTGGGCCTTGGCCTTGGCCTGGGTCATGGAGTTGGAGGTAAAGCTGAGGATGGGGTTGGGGCTGAGCCTGGGACATGGAGTTGGGGCTGGGGCTGGGGCTGGGCCTGGGCTGGGGATGGGGCTGGGGATGGGGCTGGGCCTGAGCCTCAGACATGGAGTTGGGGTAAAGCTGGGGCTGGGCTGGCCTGGGCCTGGGCATGGAGTTGGGGCTGGGGATGGGGCTGGGGCTGGGCCTGGACCTGGGCCTGAGCCTCAGACATGGAGTTGGGTGTAAAGCTAGGGCTGGACCTGGGCCTGGGCTGGGGCTGGGGCTGGGGCTGGGGCTGGGGCTGGGACTTGGGAGTTGGGGCTGGGGATGGGGCTGGGCTGGCCTGGGCCTGGGCCTGGGCCTGGGTCATGGAGTTGGGTATAAACCTAGTGCTGGGGCTGGAGCTGGTACAGGGGGTTGGGGGTAAAGCTGGGGCTGGGGTTGGGACATGGAGTTGGGAGCTAAAGGCAGGGCCGGGGTTGGCACATAGATTTGGGGGTAAAGCTAGAGCTGGAGTTGGGCCTGGGACACAGAGTTGGGGGTAAAGATGGGGATGGGGCTGGGGCTGGGACATGGAGTTGGTAAAGCTGGGGCTGGGCTGGCCTGGCCTGGCCATGGAGTTGGGGTAAAGCTGGGGCTGGGACATGGAGTTGGGGCTGGGGATAGGGCTACACCTGGGACATGGAGTTGTGGGTAAACCTGGGCATGGGCCCGGGCATGGAGTTGAAGGTAAAGCTGAGGATGGGGCTGGGGCTGGGGCTGGGCCTGGGGCTGAGCCTGGGACATGCAGTTTGGGTAAAGCTAGGGCTGGGGCTGAGGGGGTGAGCCTGGGGTTGGGACTTGGAGTTGGGGAAAAAGCTGTCCCTGGGGCTGGGGATCGGGCTAGGGCTGGGACCTGGAGTTAGGGGTAATACTGGGGCTATTGCTTGGCCTGGGCCTGGGCCATTAAGTTTGAGGTAAATACTGTGATGGGGTGGGGCCAGGCCCGGGCCTGGACCTGGGCCTGGGCCTTGGACATGGAGTTGGGGGTAAAGCTGGGGCTGGGGCTGGGGCTGGGGCTGGGCCTGGACCTGGGCCTGGGCCTGGGCTGGGACATGGAGTTGTGGTTAAAGTTGGGGTATGGCTGGGGCTAGGACATGGAGTTTGGGGTAAAAATGGGGAGGGGGTGAGAGGAAGGGGGATGGGGCTGGGGCTCAGCCTGGGCCTTGAGGTTGAGGCCTGTGAATTACATCCAGGTGACTAAGAAACAGTGGACAATGGCAGGAAGTTATGGCCAGTTCACTAAGGCCAGGATTTTTAGGCAAATTCATGAAGACTGGGCGAGTAGGGCAAGGAGGTTAATAAGACCAGATGGGTAATGGCAAGTTCATCATAGCATGAGGATAAAATAAGGTGATGAATGCAAACAGGTTAATGAGATTGGCTAACTTTGTCCAGGTTGTTAGAACCAGGTGTCTAAATCCAGCTCAATAAAGGACTATTTCAGTAACCCCAGGATGTGAAATCAACAGGGAAAATATTCAGTAGGATTAAGGGCCTGGGCATGGGACATGTAGTTGGGGTTCAACCTAGGCTGGGGCTGGGGCTGGGACAAGGAGTTTGGGGTAAAGACGGGGATGGGGCTGGGGTTCGGTCTGGCACTGGAGATTGAGGCCAGCGAATTACATCCAGGTGAGTAAGAACATGTGGACAATGGCAGGAAGTTATGGCCAGTCTGGTAAGGCCAGGATTCTTAGGCAAAGTCATGAAGAATGGGCAAGTAGGGCAAGGAGATTGGTAAGGCCAGATGGGTGATGGCAAGTTCGTCATAGCATGAGGATAAAATAAGGCGATGAATGCAAACAGGTTAAATATGGTTGGCTGACTTTGGCCAGGTTGTTAAAACCAGGTATGTATATCCAGCTCAATAAAGGACTATTTCAGTAACCGCAGGCTGTGAAATCAACAGAGAACTCACCCAGTAGGATTAAGGGCCTGGGCCTGGGACATGGAGTTGGGATAAAGCTAGGGCTGGAGCTGGGGCTGGTCTTGGGTCTTGGGTCTTGGCCTGGGCCTGGGGCTGGGGTTGGGACATGGAGTTGGGGGTAAACTTGGGGCTGGGGCTGGCACTGGGCCTGGGACATGGATTTTGGGTAAAGCTGGGGCTGGGACTTGGAGTTGGGGCCAAAGCTGGGGCTGGGGCTGGGGCTGTGACAGAGTTGGATAAAGCTGGGGCTGGGCCTGGCCTGGCCTGGACATGGAGTTGGGTAAAGCTGAGGATGGGGCTGGGCCTGGGGGTAAAGCTAGGCCTGGATCTGGGTCTGGGCCTGGGCCTGGGCCATGGAGTTGGGTAAAGCTGGGGCTGGCTGGGCTGGGACATGGAGTTGGGTAAAGATGGGGATGGGGCTGGAGCTGGGACATGGAGTTTGGGGTAAAGATGGGGATGGGGCTTGGGCTCGGCCTGGGCCTGGAGATTGAGGCCAATGCATTACATCCAGGTGAGTAAGAACACGTGGACAATGGCAGGAATTTATGGCCAGTCCGGTGAGGCCAGGATTTTTGGGCAAAGTCATGAAGACTGGGTGAGTAGGGCAAGGAGTTGGTAAGGCCAGATGGGTAATGGCAAGTTCATCATAACATGAGGGTAAGATAAGGTGATGAATGCAAACAGGTTAATGAGGTTGGCTGACTTTGGCCAGGTTGTTAAAAGCAGGTATCTAACTATTTCAGTAACCACAGGCTGTGAAATCAACAGAGAAACCACCCAGTAGAATTCAGGGCCTGGGCCTAGGAAAGGGAGTTGGGGGTAAAGCTAGGCTGGAGCTGGGGCTGGGGCTGGGCCTGGGGCTGGGCTGGCCTGGGGCTGGGGCTGGACAGAGTTGGATAAAGCTGGGGCTGGGGCTGGGGCTGGGGCTGGGGCTGGGACATGGAGTTGGGTAAAGCTAGGCTGGGGCTGGGGCTGGGCTGGCCTGGGGCTGGGCTGGCTGGGCTGGGGCTGGAGCTGGGGCTGGGCTGGCTGGGCCTGGGCCATGGAGTTGGGTAAAGCTGGGGCTGGGGCTGGGGCTGGGGCTGGCTGGGCCTGGGCCTGGACATGGAGTTGGGGGTAAAGCTAGGCTGGCTGGGCCTGGGCCTGGGCATGGAGTTGGGGGTAAAGCTGGGGCTGGCTGGGACATGGAGTTGGGGTAAAGCTAGGCTGGGCCTGGGGCTGGGGCTGGACAGAGTTGGATAAAGCTGGGGCTGGGGCTGGGCTGGCCTGGGCCTGGAGATTGAGGCCAGTGAATTACATCCAGGTGAGTAAGAACATGGACAATGGCAGGAAGTTATGGCCAGTCCGGTGAGGCCAGGATTTTAGGCAAAGTCATGAAGACTGGGAGTAGGGCAAGGAGGTTAATAAGGCCAGATGGGTAATGGCAAGTTCATCATACCATGAGGATAAAATAAGGTGATGAATGCAAACAGGTTAATAGGTTGGCTGACTTTGGCCAGGTTGTTAAAACCAGGTGTCTAAATCCAGCTCAATAAAGGACTATTTCAGTAACCCCAGGCTGTGAAATCAACAGAGAAACCACCCAGTAGGATTAAGGGCCTGGGCCTGGGGCTGGGGCTGGCTGGGGCTGGGGCTGGGGCTGGGGCTGGGGCTGGAGCTGGGGCTGGGCTGGCTGGGGCTGGGGCTGGAGCTGGGACATGGAGTTGGGGTAAAGCTGGGGCTGGGCTGGCTGGGCTGGGCCAGGACTGGGGTAAAGCTGGGGCTGGGACATGAGTTTGGGGTAAAGCTGGGGCTGGGCCTGGGACATGGAGTTGGGTAAAGCTGGGGCTGGGGCCAAAGCTGGGGCTGGGGCTGGGACATGGAGTTGGGTAAAGCTGGGGCTGGGCCTGGGCCTGGGCCTGGGACATGGAGTTGGGGTAAAGCTGGGGCTGGGGCTGGCTGGGGCTGGGCCTGGGGCTGGGACATGGAGTTGGGGTAAAGCTAGGCTGGGCCTGGGCCTGGGCATGGAGTTGGGTAAAGCTAGGCTGGAGCTGGGGCTGGGACATGGAGTTGGGGTAAAGCTAGGCTGGGGCTGGGGCTGGGGCTGGGGCTGGGGCTGGCTGGGCTGGGGCTGGGCCTGGAGATTGAGGCCAGCATTACATCCAGGTGAGTAAGAACATGGACAATGGCAGGAAGTTATGGCCAGTCTGGTGAGGCCAGGATTTTAGGCAAAGTCATGAAGACTGGGTGAGTAGGGCAAGGAGGTTAATAAGGCCAGATGGGTAATGGCAAGTTTGTCATACATGAGGATAAAATAAGGTGATGAATGCAAACAGGTTAATAGGTTGGCTGACTTTGGCCAGGTTGTTAAAACCAGGTATCTAACTATTTCAGTAACCCCAGGCTGTGAAATCAACAGAGAAACCACCAGTAGGATTAAGGGCCTGGGCCTGGGACATGGAGTTGGGGTAAAGCTAGGCTGGGGCTGGGGCTGGGCTGGCCTGGGGCTGGGCCTGGGCCTGGGCCTGGGACATGGAGTTGGTAAAGCTGGGGCTGGGGCTGGGGCTGGGGCTGGGGCTGGGACATGGAGTTGGGGTAAAGCTAGGCTGGGGCTGGGCCTGGGGCTGGGGCTGGGGCTGGGCTGGCCTGGCCTGGGCCATGGAGTTGGGGTAAAGCTGGGGCTGGGGCTGGGGCTGGGCTGGCCTGGGCCTGGACATGGAGTTGGGGGTAAAGCTAGGCCTGGATCTGGGCCTGGGCCTGGGCCTGGGCCATGGAGTTGGGGTAAAGCTGGGGCTGGGACTGGGACATGGAGTTGGGGTAAAGCTAGGCTGGGCCTGGGGCTGGGGCTGGGACACAGAGTTTGGGGTAAAGCTGGGGCTGGGGCTGGGGCTGGGCCTGGAGATTGAGGCCAGTGAATTACATCCAGGTGAGTAAGAACATGGACAATGGCAGGAAGTTATGGCCAGTCTGGTGAGGCCAGGATTTTTAGGCAAAGTCATGAAGACTGGGTGAGTAGGGCAAGGAGGTTAATAAGGCCAGATGGGTAATGGCAAGTTTGTCATAGCATGAGGATAAAATAAGGTATGAATGCAAACAGGTTAATATGGTTGGCTGACTTTGGCCAGGTTGTTAAAACCAGGTGTCTAAATCCAGCTCAATAAAGGACTATTTCAGTAACCACAGGCTGTGAAATCAACAGGAAAACACCCAGTAGGATTAAGGCCTGGGCCTGGGCCATGGAGTTGGGGTAAAGCTGGGGCTGGGGCTGGGGCTGGGGCTGGCTGGGGCTGGGGCTGGGGCTGGGGATGGGGCTGGGCCTGGGCCATGGAGTTGGGGTAAAGCTGGGGCTGGGACATGGAGTTGGTAAAGCTGGGGCTGGGCTGGCCTGGGCCATGGAGTTGGGGTAAAGCTGGGGATGGGGCTGGGGCTGGGCCTGGGGCATGGAGTTTGGGTAAAGCTGGGCTGGGACTTTTAGTTGGGGCTAAAGCTAGGGCTGGTGGTGGGACCTGGAGTTAGGGGTTAAGCTGGGGCTGGCTGGGGCCTGGGCTGGGGCTGGGGATGGGGCTGGGACATGGAGTTGGGGTAAAGCTGGGGCTGGGCCTGGGCCTGGGGCTGGGCCTGGACATGGAGTTGGGGTAAAGCTGGGGCTGGGGCTGGGGCTGGGCCTGGGCCTGGGCCTGGGACATGGAGTTGGGGTAAACTAGGCTGGGGCTGGGGCTGGAGTTGGGGTAAAGATGGGGATGGTGATGGGGCTGGGGCTGGGGCTCAGCCTGGGCCTGGAGATTGAGGCCAGCGCATTACATCCAGGTGAGTAAGAACATGTGGACAATAGCAGGAAGTTATGCCCCGTCTGGTGAGGCCAGAATTTTAGACAAAGTCATGAAGACTGGGTGAGTAGGGCAAAGAGGTTAATAAGGCCAGATGGGTAATGGCAAGTTTGTCATAGCATGAGGATAAAATAAGGTGATGATTGCAAACAGGTTAATATGGTTGGCTGACTTTGTCCAGGTTGTTAAAACCAGGTATCTAAATCCAGCTCAATAAAGGACTATTTCAGTAACCCCAGGCTGTGAAATCAACAGGAAACACCAGTAGATTAAGGCCTGGGCCTGGGACATGGAGTTGGGTAAAGCTGGGGCTGGGGCTGGGGCTGGGGCTGGGGCTGGCTGGGGCTGGGACCTGGAGTTGGAGGTAAAGCTGGGATGGGGCTGGGGATGGGCCTGGGCCTGGGTCATGGAGTTGAGTGTAAACGTAGTGCTGGGGCTGGAGCTGGTACAGGGGGTTGGGGGTAAAGCTGGGGCTGGGATTGGGACATGAAGTTCGAGCTAAAGTTAGGGCCGGGGCTGGGCCTGGGCCATGGAGTTGGGGTAAGCTGGGGCTGGGACATGGAGTTGGGGTAAAGCTGGGGCTGGGGCTGGGACATGGAGTTGGATAAAGCTGGGGCTGGGACATGGAGTTGGGGTAAAGCTGGGGATGAGGGTAAAAGCTGGGGCTGGGGCTGGGACATGGAGTTGGGGTAAATCTGGGCCTGGGGCTGGGGCTGGGACATGAGTTGGGGTAAAGATGGGGATGGGGCTGGGGCTGGGCCTGGGGTTGAGCCTGGGACATGCAGTTTGGGTAAAGCTGGGGCTGGGGCTGGGGCTGGGATTGGGACATGAGTTGGGGTAAAGCTGGGGCTGGGGCTGGCTGGGGCTGGGCTGGACCTGGAGTTGGGGGTAAGCTGGGGCTGGGCCTGGGCCTGGGCATGGAGTTGGGGTAAAGCTAGGGCTGGGGTTAGGGCTGGGACACAAGAGTTTGGGGTAAAGATGGGGATGGGGCTGGGGCTCTGCCTGGGCCTGGAGATTGAGGGCAGTGAATTACATCCAGGTGAGTAAGAACACATGGACAATGGCAGGAAGTTGTGGCCAGTCTGGTAAGGTCAGGATTCTTAGGCAAAGTCATGAAGACTGGACAAAGTAGGGCAAGGAGGTTACTAAGGCCAAATGGGTAATGGCAAATTTGTCATGGCATGACGATAAAATAAGGTGATGAATGCAAACAGGTTAATATGGTTGGATGACTTTGTTCAGGTTGTTGAAACCAGGTATCTAAGTCCAGCTCAATAAAGGACTGTTTCAGTAATCCCAGGCTGTGAAATCAACAGGATAAGCACGCAGTAGGATTAAGGGCCTTGACCTGGGACATGGAGATGGGGGTAAAGCTAGGGCTGGGGCTGGGGCTGGGGCTGGGGCTGGGGCTGGGACATGGAGTTGGGGGTGAAGCTGTGGCTGTGGCTGGTGCTGGTGCTGAGACATAAAGTTGGATAAAGCTGGGGCCGGGCCTTGGCCTGGGCCATGGAGTTGGGGGTAAAGCTGGGGCTGGGGCTGGGGCTGGGCCTGGGCCTGGGACATGGAGCTTAAGTAAAGCTGGAGATGGGGCTGGGGTGGGGGTGAGGGTGAGGGTGGAACTGGGGCTGGGTCTTGGAGTTGTGGCTAAAGCTGGGGCTGGGGCTGGGACCTGGAGTTAGGGGTAAAGCTGGGGCTGTTACTTGGCCTTGGCCTGGGCCATGGAATTAGGGGTAAGCTGGGGCTGGGGCTGGGGCTGGGGCTGGGCTGGACCTGGCCTGGACATGAGTTGGGGTAAAGCTAGGGCTGGGGCTGGCCTGGGCCTGGGCCATGGACTGGGTAAACCTGGGCTGGCTGGGGCTGGGTTGGGGCTGGGTCAGGCTGGAGCAGGGACATGGAGTTTGGGGTAAATATGGGGATGGGGATGGGGATGGGGATGGGGCTGGGGCTGGGGCTCGGCCTGGGCCTGGAGATTGAGGCCAGTGCATTACATCCAGGTGAGTGAAAACACATTGACAATGGCAGGAATTTATGGCCAGTCCAGTGAGACCAGGATTTTTTGGCAAAGTTATAAAGACTGGGTGAGTAGGGCAAGGAGGTTAATAAGGCCAGATGGGTAATGGAAAGTTCATCATACCCTGAGGATGAAATAAGGTGATGAATGCAAACAGGTTAATGTGGTTGGCTGACTTTGTTCAGGTTGTTACAAGCAGGTATCTAAATCCAGCTCAATAAAGGACTGTTTCAGTAACCCCAGGCTGTGAAATCAACAGATAAACCACCCGGTTGGATTAAGGGCCTGGGCCTGGGCCAGGGAGATGTGGGTAAACTAGGGCTGGGGCTGGGACATGGAGTTGGGGGTAAATCTGGGGCTGAGACTTGGCCTGGGCCATGAAGTTGGGGGTAAGGATGAGGATGGGGATGGGGATAGGGATGGGCCTGGGCTGGGGCTGGGCCTGGGCTGGGCTGGACCTGGAGTTGGGGGTAAGCTGGGGCTGGCTGGCCTGGGCTGGGCCTGGCCTGGGCCATGGAGTTGGGGTAAAGCTGGGGATGGGGCTGGGGCTGGGCCCGGGACTGGACCTGGGCCTCAGACATAGATTTGGGGGTAAAGCTGGGTCTGGATCTGGGCCTGGGGCTGGGCCATGGACTAGGTAAAGCTAGGGCTGCGGCTGGGGCTGAGACTGGGACATGAAGTTTGGGGTAAAGAAGGGGATGGAGATGGGGCTCAGCCTGGGCCTGGAGATTGAGGCCAGTTAATTACATCCAGGTGAGTAAGAACACGTGGACAATAGCAGAAAGTTATGGCCAATCCAGTAATGCCTGGATCTTCAGGCAAAATCGTGAATACCTGGTGAGGTAGGGCAAGGAGGTTAATAAGGCCAGATGGGTAATGGCAAGTTCATCATCCCATGATGATAAAATAAGATTATTAATGCCAATGGCTTAATATGGTTGGCTGACTTTATCCAGGTTGTTAAACCAGGTGTCTAAAGGACTATTTCAGTAACCACAGGCTGTGAAATCAACAGAGAAACCACCCAGTAGGATTAAGGGCCTGGGCCGGGACCATGGAGATGGGGGTGAAGCTGGGGCTGGGGCTGGGCCTGGGGATGCAGCTGGGACTGGGACATTGAGTTTGGGGTGAACCTGGGGCTGGGCCATGGCCTGGGCCTGGGCCATCGAGTTGGGGGTAAAGCTATGGATGGGGGTAAAGCTGAGGATGGGGCTAGGCCAGGGATATAGATTTGGGGATAAATCTGGGACTGGGCCTGGGCCTGAGCCATGGAGTTGGGGGTAAAGCTGAGGATGGTGCTGGGGCTGGGGCTGGGCCTGGTCCTGGGACATGGAGTTGGGGTAAAGCTGGGGCTGGGGCTGGGGCTGGGCCTGGGCTGGGGCTGGACATGGAGTTGGGGTAAAGCTGGCTGGCTGGGGCTGAGACATGGAGTTGGGGGGAAAGATGGGGCTGAGGCTGGGGCTCAGCCTAGAATTGGAGATTGAGACCAGCACATTACATTCAGGTGATTAAGAACACATGGACCATGACAGGAAGTTATGGCTAGTCTGGTGAGGTCAGGATTTTTAGGCAAAGTCATGAAGACTGGGCAAGTAGGGCAAGGAGGTTACTAAGGCCAGATGGGTAATGGCGAGTTCATCATAGCATGAGGATAAAATAAGGTGATGAATGCAAACAGGTTAATATGGTTGGCTGACTTTGTCCAGGTTATCAAAACCAGGTATCTAAATCCAGCTCAATAAAGAAATCAACAGGGTAAGCACCCAGTAAGATTAAGGGCCTGGGCATGGGACATGGAGTTGGGGTAAAGCTGGGGCTGGCCTGGGACATGGAGTTGGGTAAAGCTGGGGCTGGGACATGGAGTTGGGGGTAAAGCTGGGGCTGGGGCTGGGCCTGGGCCTGGGCCATGGAGTTGGTGGTAAACCTAGTGCTAGGGCTGGAGCTGGTACATGGAGTTGGGGGTAAAGCTGGGGCTGGGGCTGGGGCTGGGCCTGGGACAGGGACATGGACATGGAGTTCGATCTAAAGCTAGGGCTGGGACCAGGGCTGGGACTGGGACATGGAGTTGGGGGTAAAGTTAGAAGCTGGAGCTGGGCCTGGACCTGGGGCTGGGGCTGGGCCTGGGGCTGGGACATGAAGTTGAAGGTAAAGCTGGGGCTGTGGCTAGGGATGGGCCTGGACTTGGGCCTGAGGCATGGAGTTGTGGGTAAAGCTAGGGGTGGAGCTGGGCCTGGGCCATGGATTTGGGGGTAAACCCTGGGCTGGGGCTAGGACATGGAGTTTGGGGTAAAGATGGGGATGGGGCTGGGCCTGGGCCTGGGCTTGGAGATTGAGGCCAGTGTATTATATCCACATGAGTAAGAACATGTAGACAATGGCAGAAGTTATGGCCAGTCCAGTGAGGCCAGGATTTTTAGGCAAAGTCATGAAGACTGGGTGAGTAGGGCAAGGAGGTTAATAAGAGACCAGATGGGCAATGTCAAGTTCATTATAGCATGAGGATAAAATAAGGTGATGAATGCAAACAGGTTAATAAGGTTTCTGACTTTGGCCAGGTTGTTAAAAGCAGGTATCTAAATCCAGCTCAATAAAGGACTATTTCAGTAACCCCAGGCTGTGAAATCTATAGGGAAAACACCCAGTAGGATTAAGGGCCTGGGCGTGGGTCATGGAGTTGGGTAAAGCTGGGCTGGGCCTGGGCCTGGGCCTGGGGCTGGGGCTGGGGCTGGGGCTGGGGCTGGGGCTGGGCCATGGAGTTGGGGTTAAAGCTGGAGATGGGGCTGGAGCTGGGCCCGGGGCTGGGGCTGGGACATGGAGTTGGGTAAAGCTGGGGATGGGGATGGGGCTGGGGCTGACATGGAGTTGGGGTAAAGCTGGGGCTGGGCCTTAGCCTGGGCCTGGGCCATGGAGTTGGGGGTAAAACTGGGGATGGGGGTAAAGCTGGGCATTGGGCTAGGCCTGGGACATGGAGTTGTGGATAAATCTGGGCCTGGGCCTGGGCCATGGAGTTTTAGGTAAAGCTGAGGATGGGGATGGGCTGTCCCTGGGCCTGATCCTGAGCCTAAGCCTGGGACATAGAGTTTGGGTAAAGCTGGGGCTGGGGCTGGGACTTGGAGTTGGGGTTAAAGCTAGGGCTGGGGCTGGGCCTGGCCATGGAGTTGGGTAAAGCTGGGCTGGGCCTGGGGCTGGACCTGGGGCTGGGCCATGGAGTTGGGTAAAGCTGGGCTGGGGCTGGGACATGGAGTTGGGTAAAGCTGGGCTGGGATGGGGCTGGGGCTGGGGCTCGGGCCTGGGCCTGGAGATTGAGACCAGCGAATTACATCTAGGTAAGTAAGAACACATGGACCATGACAGGAAGTTATGACCAGTCCAGTGAGCCCAGGATTTTTAGGAAAGTCATGAAGACTGGGCGAGTAGGGCAAGGAGGTTACTAAGGCCAGATGGGTAATGGCAAGTTCGTCAAACCTTGAGGATCAAATAGGTGATGAATGCAAACAGGTTAATATGGTTGGCTGACTTTGGCCAGGTTGTTAAAACCAGGTGTCTAAATCCAGCTCAATAAAGGACTATTTCAGTAACCCCAGGCTGTGAAATCAACAGAGAAACCACCCAGTAGGATTAAGGGCCTGGGATGTGGAGATGGGGGTAAAGCTAGGGCTCCTCCTGGGCCTGGGGCTGGGCCTGGGCCTGAGACATGGAGTTGGGGGTAAAGCTGTGGCTGCGGATGGGGCTGGGACTGGGTCAGGGAGCTGGGGGTAAAGCTGGGGCTGGGCCTTGGCCATGGAGTTGGGAGCTGGGGCTATACCTGGGATATGGAGTTGGGGGTAAATCTGGGCTGGGGCTTGGTCCGAGCCATGGAGTTAGGGGTAAAGCTGAGGATGGGGATGGGGATGAGCCTGGGACATGGAGTTTGGGTAAAGCTGGGGCTGGGCCTGGGGCTGGGGCTGGGACTTGGGAGTTTGGGCTAAAGCTAGGGCTGGGGCTGGGGCTGGGACCTGGAGTTGGGGGTAAAGCTGGGGCTATTGCTTGGCCTGGGCCCGGGCCATGGAGTTGGGGTAAAGCTTATGATGGGGTGGGACCAGGACCGATCAGGGTCTCAGACATGGAGTTGGGGTAAAGCTAGGCCTGGATCTGGTCCTGGGCCTGGGCCACTGACTTGCAGGTAAAGCTAGGGCTGGGGCTGGGACATGGAGTTTGGGGTAAAGATGGGGATGGGGATGGGGCTCAGCCTGGGCCTGGAGATTGAGGCCAGTGAATTACATCCAGGTGAGTAAGAACACATGGACAATGGCAGGAAGTTATGGCCAGTCTGGTGAGGCCAGGATTTTTAGGCAAAGTCATGAAGACTGGGCAAGAAGGACGAGGAGGTTAATAAGGCCAGTGGATAATGTCAAGTTAGTCATACCATGAGGATAAAATAAGGTGATGAATGCAAACAGGTTAATATGGTTGGCTGACTTTGGCCAGGTTGTTAAAACCAGGTATCTAAATCCAGCTCAATAAAGGACTATTTCAGTAACCCCAGGCTGTGAAATCAACAGGGAAACCACCCAGTAGGATTAAGGGCCTGGGCCTGAGACAGGACATGGAGTTGGGGGAAAAGCTGGGGATGGGCCTGGGACATGGAGTTCAAGCTAAAGCTAGGGCCGGGGCTGGGGCTGGAGCTGTGACATGGAATTAAAGCTAGAGGTGGAGCTGGGCGTGGGCCTGGGCCTGGGCCATGGAGTTGGGGGTAAAGCTTGGGATTGGTCTGGGGTTGGCCTGGGACTGTGACATGGAGTTGGGGGTAAGGCTGGGCTGGGGCTGGGCCAGGGCCATGGAGTTGGGAGTAAACCTAGGGCTGGGGCTGGGGCTGGGACATGGGAGTTGTGGGTAAACATGGGGATGGAGCTGGGGCTAAAGACATGGCATTTGGGGTAAAGATGGGGCTGGGGCTGGGGCTTGAGCTCAGCCTGGGCCTGGAGATTGAGGCCAGTGCATTACATCCAGGTAAATAAGAACACATGAACAATGGCAGGAAGTTATGGCCAGTCCGGTGACACCAGGATTTTTAGGCAAAGTCATGAAGACTTGGCAAGTAGGGCAAGGAGGTTACTAAGGGCAAATGGGTACTGTAAAGTTCTTCATACCATGAGGGATAAAATAAGGTGATGAATGCAAACAGGTTAATAGGTTGGC
>JAKFGQ010000224.1:0-38719 GCA_021498475.1 Saguinus midas | reverse complement strand
GCACAGGGTGAACTTTCATATTAAATAGACTCAGACTATTCCCCAGGCGTGCATTATTCAGGAGTCTCTGAAAAGTGGCTATACAAAATAGAATCCTGAGTATTCCCAGGTATATATAGTTCTTCACTGAGGTTCTGAAACAGTAGCCATGAGAATTACACTCCTGAATACTGATTTTTTAATTTTATTGCATTATAAAACCAAGATTAAAGAAAAAGCACAAAAAGGAATGAACAAAATCTCCAAGAAATGTGGGACTATGTGAAGAGACCCAACCTACGTTTGATAGGTGTACCAGAATGTGATGAAGAGAATGAATCCAAGCTGGAAAACACTCTTCAGGATATTATCCAGGAAAATTTAGCAAGACAGGTCAATACTCAACTCCAGGAAATACAGAGAACACCACAAAGATACTCTGCAAGAAGAGCAACCCCAAGGCACATAATCGTCAGATTCACCAGGGTTGAAATGAAGGAGAAAATACTAAGGGCAGCCAGAGAGAAAGGTCAGGTCACCCACAAAGGGAAGCCCATCAGACTCACAGCAGATCTCTCGGCAGAGACTCTACAAGCCAGAGAGAGTGGGGGCCAATATTCAACATCCTTAAAGAAAGAACTTTCAACCCAGAATTTCATATCCAGCCAAACTGAGCTTCATAAGTGAAGGAAAAATAAAATCCTTCACGAACAAGCAAGTACTCAGAGATTTTGTCACCACTAGGCCTGCTTTACAAGAGCTCCTGAAAGAGGCACTACACATAGAAAAAACAACCAGTTCCAGCCATCCTAAAAGCATACCAAATGCTAAAGACCATCAACAAAATGAAGAATGCACATGAACCAACGGGCAAAACAGCTAGCATCAAAATGGCAGTATCAAATTCACACATAACAATATTAACCCTAAATGTAAATGGGCTAAATGCACCAATCAAAAGACACAGACTGGCAAATTGGATAAAAACCAAAACCCATCGGTGTGCTGTATCAGGAAACCCACCTCACATGCAAAGATACACAAAGGCTCAAAATAAAGATGGAAGATTTACCAAGCAAATGGAGAGCAAAAAAAAAGCAGGAGTTGCAATTCTCATCTCTGATAAAATAGACTTTAAAGCAACAAAGATCAAAAGGACAAAGAAGGTCATTACATAATGGTAAAAGGATCGATACAACAAGATGAGCTAACGATTCTAAATATATATGGACCCAATGTAGGAGCACCCAGATATATAAGGCAAGTTCTTAATGACTTACAAAGAGATTTAGACTGCCACACAATAATAGTGGGAGACTTTAACACTCCACTGTCAATATCTGACAGATCAACCAGACAGAAAATTAACAAGGATATCCAGGACATGAACTCAGACCTGGAACAAGCAAACCTGATAGACATTTACAGAACTCTCCACCCAAATCCACAGAATATACATTCTTCTCAGCACCACATCACACCTACTCCAAAATTGACCACATAATTGGAAGTAAAGCACTCCTCAACAAATGCAAAACAACTGAAATCATAACAAACAGTCTCTCAGACCATAGTGCAATCAAGTTGGAACTCAGAATTCAGAAAATAACTCAGAACGCACAGCTTCATGGAAACTGAACAACTGGCTCTTGAATGTTGATTGGATAAACAATGAAATGAAGGCAGAAATAAAGTTCTTTGAAACCAACGAGAATGAAGACACAACGTACCAGAATCTCTGGGACACATTTAAAAGCAGTCTGTAGAGGAAAATATATAGCAATAAGTGCCCACATGAGAAGAGTGGAGAGATCCAAAATTGACACCCTATCATCAAAATTGAAAGAGCTAGAGGAGCAAGATCAAAAAGCTCAAAACCTAGCCGAAGAAAAGAACTTTCAACCCAGAATTTCATATCCAGCCAAACTGAGCTTCATAAGTGAAGGAAAATAAAATCTTCACGAACAAGCAAGTACTCAGAGATTTTGTCACCACTAGGCCTGCTTTACAAGAGCTACTGAAAGAGGCACTACACATAGAAAGGAAACACCAGTACCAGCCATCCTAAAAGCATACCAAATGCTAAAGACCATCAACAAAATGAAGAATGTACATGAACCAACGGGCAAAACAGCCAGCTAGCATCAAAATGGCAGTATCAAATTCACACATAACAATATTAACCCTAAATGTAAATGGGCTAAATGCACCAATCAAAAGACACAGACTGGCAAATTAGATAAAAAACAAAAACCCATCGGTGTGCTGTATCCAGGAAACCCACCTCACATGCAAAGATACACAAAGGCTCAAAATAAAAGGATGGAGGAAGATTTACCAAGCAAATGGAGAGCAAAAAAGCAGGAGTTGCAATTCTCATCTCTGATAAAATAGACTTTAAAGCAACAAAGATCAAAAGGGACAAAAAAGGTCATTACATAATGGTAAAAGGATCGATACAACAAGAAGAGCTAACGATTCTAAATATATATGGACCCAATGTAGGAGCACCCAGATATATAAGGCAAGTTCTTAATGACTTACAAAGAGACTTAGACTCCCACACAATAATAGTGGAGACTTTAACACTCACTGTCAATAGCAGACAGATCAACCAGACAGAAAATTAACAAGGATATCCAGGACTTGAACTCAGACCTGGAACAAGCAAACCTGATAGACATTTACAGAACTCTCCACCCCAAATCCACAGAATATACATTCTTCTCAGCACCACATCACACCTACTCCAAAATTGACCACATAATTGGAAGTAAAGCACCTCAGCAAATGCAAAACAACTGAAATCATAACAAACAGTCTCTCAGACCATAGTGCAATCAAGTTGAACTCAGAATTCAGAAAATAACTCAGAACCGCACAGCTTCATGGAAACTGAACAACTGGCTCTTGAATGTTGATTGATAAACAATGAAATGAAGGCAGAAATAAAGAAGTTCTTTGAAACCAACGAGAATGAAGACAAACCAGAATCTCTGGGACACATTTAAAGCAGTCTGTAGAGGAAAATATATAGCAATAAGTGCCCACATGAGAAGAGTGAGAGATCCAAAATTGACACCCTATCGTCAAAATTGAAAGAGCTAGAGGAGCAAGATCAAAAAGCTCAAAACCTAGCCAAGACAAGAAATAACTAAGATCAGAGCAGAACTGAAGGAGATAGAGACAAGAAAACCCTTCAAAAATCAATAAACCTAAGAGCTGGTTTTTGAAAAGATCAACAAAATAGACAGACCACTAGCCAGACTGATAAAAAAGAAAAGAGAGAACAATCAAATAGATGCAATAAAAAACGATAATTGGGAAATCACCACAGATTCCACAGAAATTCAAACCATCATCAGAGAATACTACAAACAACTCTATGCACATAAACTAGTAAACCAGGAATAAATAAATAAATTACTGGATGCCTGTGTCCTCCCAAGCCTAAACCAGGAGAAACAGAAACTATAAATAGACCAATAACAAGGTCTGAAGTTGAGGCAGCAATTAAGAGTTTACCACACAAAAAAGTCCCAGGTCCAGATGAGTTCACAGCCAAATTCTACCAGACACAGAAAGAGGATCTGGTACCATTCCTTCTGAAACTATTCCAAAGAATCCAAAAGAGGGAACCCTTCCCAAATCATTTTATGAGACCAACATCATTCTGATACCAAAACCTGACAGAGACTCAACAAGAAAAGAAAACTTCAGGCCAATATCCATGATGAACATAGATGCAAAAATCTTCAATAAAATACTGGCAAACCGATTGCAACAGCGCATTAAAAAACTTATCCATCATGATCAAGTAGGATTCATCCTGGGATGCAAGGCTGGTTCAACATATGCAAGTCTATAAATGTAATTCACCACATAAACAGAAGCAAAACAAAACCACATGATTATCTCAATTGATGCAGAGAAGGCATTTGACAAAATTCAACAGCCCTTTATGCTAAAACCCTCAATAAACTTGGTATTGATGGAACATATCTCAAAGTAATAAAAGCTATTTATGACAAACCAACAGCCAATATCATTAATGGGCAAAACTGGAAGCATTCCTTTGAAATCTAGCACTAGACAAGGATGCCCTCTCACCACTTCTATTCAACATAGTACTGGAAGTTCTAGCCAGAGCAATCAGGCAAGAAAAAGAAATAAAGGGTATTCAAATAGGAAAGGTGGAAGCCAAATTGTCTCTATTTGCAGACGACATGATAGTATACCTAGAAGACCCCATCACCTCAGCCCAAAAGCTCCTGCAACTGATAAGCAACTTCAGCAAAGTCTCAGGATATAAAATCAATGTTCAAAAATCACAAGCATTCCTATACACCAATAACAGACTTAAAGAGAACCAAATCAAGACTGCCATTCACAATTGCTACAAAGAAAATAAAATACCTAGGAATACAACTCACAAGGAATGTAAGGGACCTCTTTAAGGAAAACTACAAACCACTGCTCAACGAAATAAGAGAGGACACAAACAGATGGAGAAACATTCCATGTTCGTGGTTAGAAGAATCAATATCGTGAAAATGGCTATACTGCCCAAAGTAATTTACACAATCAATGCTATCCCCATCAAACTACCATTGAATTTCTTCACAGAACTGGAAAACCACCATGAATTTCATATGGAACCAAAAAGAGCCCGCATAGCCAAGTCAATTCTAAGCAAAAGAACACAGCGGAGGCATCACACTACCAGACTTCAAACTATACTACAAGGCTACAGTAATCAAAACAGCATGGTACTGGTACCAAAACAGAGATATAGACCAATGGAACAGAACAGAAGCATCGGAGGCAACACAACATATCTACAACCATATTATCTTTGATAAACCAGACAAAAACAGCAATGGGGAAAGGATTCCTATTTAATAAATGGTGTTGGGAAAACTGGCTAGCCATGTGCAGAAAGCAGAAACTGGACCCCTTCCTGACACCTTACACTAAAATTAACTCCAGATGGATTAAAGACTTAAACGTAAGACCTGACACCATAAAAACCCTAGAAGAAAATCTAGGCAAAACCATTCAGGACATAGGAGTAGGCAAGGACTTCATGAACAAAACAAAAAGCATTGGCAACAAAAGCCAAAATAGACAAATGGGACCTAATCAAACTCCACAGCTTCTGCATGGCAAAAGAAACAGTCACTAGAGTGAATCGCAACCATCAGAATGGGAAAAATCTTGCAGTTTACACATCTGACAAAGGGCTGATATCCAGAATTTACAAAGAACTCAAACAGATTTAAAAAAAATAAACAAGCCCATTCAAAAATGGGCAAAGGATATGAACAGACACTTTACTAAAGAAGACATACATGAGGCCAACAAACATATGAAAAAGTGCTCATCATCACTGGTCATTAGAGAGATGCAAATCAAAACCACATTGAGATACCATCTCACGCCAGTTAGAATGGCGATCATTAAAAATCTGGAGACAGCAGATGCTGGAGAGGATGTGGAGAAATAGGAACACTCTTACACTGTTGGTGGGAGTGTAAATTAGTTCAACCATTGTGGAAGACAGTGTGGCGATTCCTCAGGGACCTAGAAATAGAAATTCCATTTGACCCAGCAATCCCATTACTGGGTATATATCCAAAGGACTATAAATCGTTCTACTATAAGGACACATGCACACGAATGTTCATTGCAGCACTGTTTACAATAGCAAAGACCTGAACCAACCCAAATGCCCAACGATGATAGACTGGACTGGGAAAATGTGGCACATATACACCATGGAATATTATGCAGCAATCAAAATGATGAGTTTGTGTCCTTTGTAAGGACATGGATGAATCTGGAGAACATCATTCTCAGCAAACTGACACAAGAACAGAAAAGAAATACCGCATATACTCACTCATAGGTGGGTGAGAAAATGAGAACACATGGACACAGAGAGGTCTACTAGACATTCAGATGTTTGTTCTGTTTTACTTGGTACTGTTGGTTATCAAGCTTTACACTTGATATGGAGCTAAACTTGAGCAGTGTTACTAAATAAAATCAACATGTGATTTTATTGTACACTGGGCTCATAATTTGAAATTACATTAAATAAATCAACAACTTATTAAATACAAAAAAAAAGAAGAAGACTGCTAACTCTTCCCCAGGTGTGTATTACTCATTCAGGCTCTTTTTGTGTGATCATATGAAACAGGATGCTTTCTATCCCAAATATTTGTATTATACAGTGAATATCTGAATGAGCATCTATATGAAATACACTGCTGAGTATTGTACATTTGTTCATTATTCACTGAGGCTATGCATCATTGGCCATATGAAATAAAATTCTGACTATTCCACAGGTGTGTATTATTCACTGCAGCTCTGAATATGTGGCTGTGTGAAATACACTCTTGGCTACTCCACAGTTGTGCATTATTCGCTGAGGGTCTAAATGAGTGTTCATATGACATAGACTTTTGATTACAGACCAGATGTGCATTACTTAATGAGGCTCTTAAACAATGGTCATATGAAATTGAATCCTACTTCCCAGGTGTGCATCATTTAGTAATGCTCTGATTGAGTGGCCATATGTCATGACTCTAACTAGTAGACAGGTTTGTATCATTCACTGAGTCTCTGAATAAGTGGCTAGATGAAATAGACTCCTGACTATTCCCCAGGTGTGTATTACTTACTAAGCGTATGGATTAGTGGCTATATAAAATATTCTCTTGACTATTCCTCACGTGTCCATTTTTCACTAAGGCACTGAATGAACCATCACATCAAGTAGACTCCAGACTATTATTCAAGTGTTCATTATTCCATGAGTCTCTGAATGAGTGGTCATATGAAATAGACTCCTGAGTATTCCCCAGGTATGTATGATTCAATGAGGCTCTGAATGAGTGGCCATAGGATAGAGACTCCTGAATACTCGCAGGAGTGCATTTTCAGTTTGGCCTCTGAAAAAGTGTATTCATGAAAATGAATCCTCAATTTCCCCAGGTGTTCTTTATTGAGTGAAGCTCTGAATGAGAGGCCATATGTAATAGTGTCCTGAGTAATCCTCGGTATGCATTAATCACTGAGGTTCTGAATGTTTGGCCATAAAAAATAGCCTCCTGACTATTACACAAGTGTGTATTATTTAATGAGGCTTTGAGGTGGTAATTAGATGAAATAGATTCCTTACTATTAATAAGGTGTGTATTATTGACTGAACGTTGATTATGTGGTCATACGGATTAGACTCCTCACTATTTTAAAGTTGTGCATTACTCACTCAGGCTTTGATTTTGTGGCCATAAGAAATGGACCAGAGTCTGTTCCACAGGTGTGCATTATTCACTGAGGCTCTAAATGAGTGGCCATATAAAGTAGACTCTTAACTCTTCCCCAGGTGTGTATTATTGAATCAGACTGAATTAGTGGGCATAAGAAAGAGACTCCTGACTATTCTCCAGGTGTGCGTTATTTACAGAGACTCTCAATGTGCGTCCTTTTGAAGTAGATTCTTGACTATTTCCCAGGTGTGTATTATTCACTGAGGCCCTGAATGCGTGGCCATATGAAGGAATTCTGACTATTCCAGATATATATATATTATTCACTGAAACACTAAAATGGTGGCCATATAAAATAGACTTGATTTTACTCCACAGGTGTCCTTTATTCATTGATTCTCTAAAGGAATCCCCATATGAAAGAGACTAGTGATTATTCTTCACATGTGCATTAATGAAAGAGGTTCTTCATGAGTGTCCATATCAAATAAACTCCTGACTGTCACCCAGGTGTGTATAATTCAGGGAGTTGTTTAATTTGTGGCTATCTTAAACAGGGTCCTGACTACCCAGAGGTGTTCATTATTCACTGAAGCACTGAATGAGTGGCCATATGAAATAAACTCCTGGCTATTCCCGTTGTGCATTATTCAGTTAAGCTCTGAATAAGTGGTCCAACAGAATAGAATCCTGGCGATTCCCCAGTGTGTATAATTTAGTAAGATACTAAATCAGTGGTCATATGAAACACGATCCTGACTATTACCATGGTGTGCATTATTCACTGAGGCTCTGAGTGGCCATATAAAATAGACTCCTAATATTCACTGAGTATTTCTTATGTGTGCATTATTCACTGATTCTCTGATTGGCCATATGAAATAGACTTCTGACTATTCCCAAGTGGTGTATTATTTCTTGCAGTTCTTAATGACTGGTTATATGAAATAGACTTCTGATTATTCCACAGGTATGTATCATTCAGGGCATCTCAGTATTGGGGAGAGATATAAATTAGTATCCTCAATACTCTACAGATGTGCATTATTCACTGAGGCTCATAATGAGTATTCATATTAAACAGAATCCTGACTATTCCCAAGCTGTGTAGCATGCAGTGAGGCTCTGAATGATTTGCCATATGAGAAAGACTCCTGAGTATTCAACAGCTGTTATTCACTGAGCCTGTGAATGAGTGGCCATGGGAAATACACCCCTGACTTTTTCCAGTTGTGTACTATTCAGTGAGGCTCAAAATGAGTGGCCATGTGAAACAAACCCCTCAGTATTCGACAGATGTGCAATATTCACTGAGAGGTTGAATGAGAGGGAATAAGCGATAGACTCCTGATTATTTCCCAGTGTGCATCATTCACTTAGGCTCTGAATATGTGGCCATTTGGAAGAGATTCCTCACGATTCCCTAGTGTGTGTTCTTCACAGAGTCTCTGAATGCATTGCCATTCTAAATAGACTCTTGAGAATTCTCCAGGTGTGCACTATTCCGTGAGGCTCTGAATGAGTGGCCACATGAAATAGACTCCTCACTGTTTTCAAGGTGTGTATTTTTTACTGAGGCTCTAAAAGAGTGACCAAATGAAATAGATTCCTGACTATTCCACAGGTGTGCATTATTCAATGAGGCACTCATTGCGTGTCCTTATAAAACTTTCCTAATTATTCCCCAGGTGTGTATCACCCAGTGAGGCGCTGAGAGAGTGGCAATGTAAAATAGACTCTTGACTATTCCCCAAGTGTGTATTATTCACTGAGGCTCTGAATGGGTGGCCATAAGAAATAGACGCCTGTCTATTACACAGGTACATATTATCCACTGAGGTTATGAATGAGTGTCCAAATGAAATAGACTCGTGGCTACTCCACAGGTGTGCATTATTCACTGAGGCTCTTAATGAATGTCCATCGGAAATAGGCTCTGATTGTTCTCCAGGTGTCTATTATTCAGTGAGGCTCAGAATTTGTGGCCATATTAATTAGATTCCTTACTACCCCACGTGTGTATTATTCACTGAGATTCTGAATATGTGTGTACATGAAATAGACTCCTGACTACTCCACATTATTCAGTGACACTCCGAATGAGAGGCCACATAAAAAAAAACTCCTGACTATTCCACAGGTGTGCATTATTCAGTGAGACTCTGAATGAGAAAATAAAACAGAATTCTGACTATTTTCCCACGTGTGTACATTTAGTGAGGCTCTCAATGTGTGGCCATAGGAGAGAGACTGCTGACTATTTTGCAAATTTGCATTATTCAGTGATTCTCTGAATGAGTGGCCATAAGAAAAAATCTCCAGACTATATCACAAGCGTGTAATATTCAGTGAGGCTGTGAAAGTGTCCATACAAAACAGACTTATTACTCCACATGTGTGCAAAATTCACTGATATTCAGAATGAGTATCCATATGACATGGTCCCCTAATTATTCTCCATGTGCATTATTTAAACAGCCTCTGTATGAGTGTCCATACCAAATAGACTTCTGACACTCCCCCAGGTGTGTATTATTCAGTTATTTCCAGAATGAGCAGTCGTATAAAATAGGCTTCTGCCTCTCACCCAGGTGTGTTATTCAGGGAGGCACTTAAATCGTGGCTATCTTAAACAGCGTCTTGACTACTCCATAGAAGTTCATTATTCACTGAAGCTCTGAATGAGAGGCTATATAAAATAGACACCTTACTATTGCCTTGTTGTGAATTATTCATTAAGGCTCTGAATGAGTGGTAGTATGAAATAGAATTCTGATGATTCCCCATGTGTGTATCATTCAGAGAGGCACTGAATGAGTGGCCACATGAAAGAGGCTCCAGACTATTATCCTGTTTTTTATTATTCACTGAGACTTTAAATAAGTGGCTATATGAAGTAGATCCTGAACTCCTCTCCATGTGTGTATTATTGAATGAGACTCTGAATACGTGGGCATAAATAACAGAGACTCCTGTCTATTTCCCAGATGTGCATAATTTACAGAGACTCTGAATGTTTAGCCATTTGAAGTAGACTCTTGACTATTTCCCAGGGTTGTATTACTCACTAAAACCCTCAATGAGTGGCCATAGGAACAAGTCTTCTGACTATTCTGATATACAATTGCTACAAAGAAAATAAAATACCTAGAAAACAACTCACAAGAGGAACGTAAGGGACCTCTTTAAGAAAAACTACAAACCACTGCTCAACGAAATAAGAGAGGACACAAACAGATGGAGAAACATTCCATGTTCGTGGTTAGAAAGAATCAATATCTTGAAAATGGCTATACTGCCCAAAGTAATTTACACAAGTCAATGCTATCCATCAAACTACCACTGAATTTCCTCACAGAACTGAAAAACCACCATGAATTTTATATGGAACCAAAAAAGCCACATAGCCAAGTCAATTCTAAGCAAAAGAACACAGCGGAGGCATCACACTACCAGACTTCAAACTATACTACAAGGCTACAGTAATCAAACAGCATGGTAGTGGTACCAAAACAGAGATATAGACCAATGGAACAGAACAGAAGCATCAGGCAACACAACATATCTACAACCATATTATCTTTGATAAACCAGACAAAAACAAGCAATGGGAAAGGATTCCCTATTTAATAAATGGTGTTGGGAAAACTGGCTAGCCATGTGCAGAAAGCAGAAACTGGACCCCTTCTGACACCTTACACTAAAATTAACTCCTCCAGATGGATTAAAGACTTAACGTAAGACCTGACACCATAAAAACCCTAGAAGAAAATCTAGGCAAAACCATTCAGGACATAGGAGTAGGCAAGGACTTCATGAACAAAACACCAAAAGCATTGGCAACAAAAGCCAAAATAGACAAATGGGACCTAATCAAACTCACAGCTTCTGTACAGCAAAAGAAACAGTCACTAGAGTGAATCGGCAACCATCAGAATGGGAAAAACTTTGCAGTTTACATCTGACAAAGGCTGATATCCAGAATTTACAAAGAACTCAAACAGATTTACAGAAAAAAACAAGCCCATTCAAAAATGGGCAAAGGATATGAACAGACACTTTACAAAAGAAGACATACATGAGGCCAACAAACATATGAAAAATGCTCATCATCACTGGTATTTAGAGAGATGCAAATCAAAACCACATTGAGATACCATCTCACGCCAGTTAGATGGGCGATCATTAAAAAATCTGGAGACAGCAGATGCTGGCGAGGGTGTGGAGAAATAGGAACACTCTTACACTGTTGGTGGGAGTGTAAATTAGTTCAACCATTGTGGAAGACAGTGTGGCAATTCCTCAGGGACCTAGATATAGAAATTTCATTTGACCGAGCAATCTCATTACTGGGTATATATTCAAAGGAATATAAATATTTCTACTATAAGGACACATGCACACGAATGTTCATTGCAGCACTGTTTACAATAGCAAAGAACTTGAACCAACCCAAATGCCCAATGATAATTGCCTGGACTGGAAAAATGTGGCACATATACACCATGGAATATTATGCAGCAATCAAAATGATGAGTTTTTGTCCTTTGTAAGGACATGGATGAAGCTGGAGAACATCATTCTCAGCAAACTGACACAAGAACAGAAAAAGTAATACCGCATATACTCACTCATAGGTGGGTGAGAAAAATGAGAACACATGGACACAGAGACGCGGTCTACTATACACTGGGGTCCATTGGGGGGAATGGGGGAGGGACAGCGGGTGGGTGCTGGGGATGAATACCAAGTGTGGGTGAAGGGGAGGAAGGCAGCAAAACACACTGCCATGTGTGTACATATGCAACTATCTTGCACGTTCTGCAGATGTACGCCAACACCTATAATGCAATAAAAATTTAAAAAAATATAAAAAAAAGAATTGTGGAACCATCGCAGAATGAGGATTCTTATCATGGACTACTGTGCTGCTTGCTTAAGCTCGTGCTGGACTCCCAGAACCTGCCTCCCCGCCTTCTCTCCAGGAGACCAGCTTGTGTTGACAGCCCCAGGCAAAAGAGGTTTCCAGGATGCTGGCTGACATATGCTATACAGGCCTTTACAGGCATTTACATGAGCTTATGTTTCAGGCAGATGTGGGGTCCCTAAGGTGTCAAATCCTTTATGGAGAGAAAACTTGACATTCAGATGTTTGTTCTTAAATGTTTTACTTTTGGTACTGTTGTTAAACATCATAAATGTTATCAAGCTTTACACTTGATATGGAGCTAAACTTGAGCAGTGTTACTAAATAAAATCAACATGTGATTTTATTGTACACTGGGCTCATAATTTGAAATTACATTAAATAAATTAACAACTTATTAAATACAAAAAAAAAAGAAGAAGACTGCTAACTCTTCCCCAGGTGTGTATTACTCATTCAGGCTCTTTTTGTGATCATATGAAACAGGATGCCTATCCCAAATATTTTATTATTACAGTGAATATCTGAATGAGCATCTATATGAAATAGACTGCAGTATTGTACATTTGTTCATTATTCACTGAGGGCTATGATCAGTGGCCTTATGAAATAAAATTCTGACTATTCCACAGTGTGTATTCACTGAATCAGACTGTGAAATACACTCTTGGCTACTCCACAGGTGTGCATTATTCACTGATCTAAATGAGTGTTCATATATAGACTTTTGATTACAGACCAGATGTGCATTACTTAATGAGGCTCTTAAACAATGGTCATATGAAATAGAATCCTATTCCCAGGTGTGCATCATTAGTAATGCTCTGATTGAGTGGCCATATGTCATAGACTCTAACTAGTCCACAGGTGTTATTATTCACTGAGGCTCTGAATGAGTGGCCATATGAAATAGACTCCTGACTATTCCACAGGTGTGTATTATTCACTGAAGCTCTGAATGAGTGGCCATATGAAATAGACTCCTGACTATTCCACAGGTGTGCATTATTCACTGAGGCTCTGAATGAGTGGCCATATGAAATAGACTCCTGACTATTCCACAGGTGTGCATTATTCAGTGAGGCTCTGAATGAGTGGCCATATGAAATAGACTCCTGACTATTCCACAGGTGTGCATTATTCACTGAGGCTCTGAATGAGTGGCCATATAAAATAGACTCCTGACTATTCCACAGGTGTGCATTATTCAGTGAGGCTCTGAATGAGTGGCCATATGAAATAGAATCCTGACTATTTCCCAGGTGTGCATTATTCAGTGAGGCTCTGAATGAGTGGCCATATGAAATAGACTCCTGACTATTCCACAGGTGTGTATTATTCACTGAGGCTCTGAATGAGTGGCCATATGAAATAGACTCCTGACTATTTCCCAGGTGTGTATTATTCACTGAAGCTCTGAATGAGTGGCCATATAAAATAGACTCCTGACTATTCCACAGGTGTGCATTATTCACTGAGGCTCTGAATGAGTGGCCATATAAAATAGACTCCTGACTATTCCACAGGTGTGCATTATTCAGTGAGGCTCTGAATGAGTGGCCATATGAAATAGACTCCTGAGTATTCCCCAGGTGTGTATTATTCAGTGAGGCTCTGAATGAGTGGCCATATGAAATAGACTCCTGACTATTTCCCAGGTGTGCATTATTCACTGAGGCTCTGAATGAGTGGCCATATGAAATAGAATCCTGACTATTTCCCAGGTGTGTATTATTCACTGAGGCTCTGAATGAGTGGCCATATGAAGAGATTCCTGGCTATTCCAGATATATACATTATTCACTGAAGCTCTGAATGAGTGGCCATATGAAAGAGACTCGATTTTACTCCACAGGTGTGTATTATTCACTGAGGCTCTGAATGAGTGGCCATATGAAATAGACTCCTGACTATTCCACAGGTGTGCATTATTCAGTGAGGCTCTGAATGAGTGGCCATATGAAATAGACTCCTGACTATTTCCCAGGTGTGCATTATTCAGTGAGGCTCTGAATGAGTGGCCATATGAAATAGACTCCTGACTATTCCACAGGTGTGTATTATTCACTGAAGCTCTGAATGAGTGGCCATATAAAATAGACTCCTGACTATTTCCCAGGTGTGCATTATTCAGTGAGGCTCTGAATGAGTGGCCATATAAAATAGACTCCTGACTATTCCACAGGTGTGTATTATTCACTGAAGCTCTGAATGAGAGGCCATATAAAATAGACTCCTGACTATTCCCCAGGTGTGCATTATTCACTGAAGCTCTGAATGAGTGGCCATATGAAATAGACTCCTGACTATTCCCCAGGTGTGTATTATTCAGTGAGGCTCTGAATGAGTGGCCATATAAAATAGACTCCTGACTATTCCACAGGTGTGCATTATTCACTGAGGCTCTGAATGAGTGGCCATATGAAATAGACTCCTGACTATTCCCCAGGTGTGCATTATTCAGTGAGGCTCTGAATGAGTGGCCATATAAAATAGACTCCTGACTATTCCCCAGGTGTGTATTATTCAGTGAGATTCTGAATGAGAGGCCATATGAAATAGACTCCTGACTATTCCACAGGTGTGTATTATTCACTGAAGCTCTGAATGAGTGGCCATATGAAATAGACTCCTGACTATTCCACAGGTGTGCATTATTCAGTGAGGCTCTGAATGAGTGGCCATATAAAATAGACTCCTGACTATTCCCCAGGTGTGCATTATTCACTGAGGCTCTAAATGAGTGGCTATATGAAATAGAATCCTGACTATTCCACAGGTGTGTATTATTCACTGAAGCTCTGAATGAGTGGCCATATGAAATAGACTCCTGACTATTCCACAGGTGTGCATTATTCACTGAGGCTCTGAATGAGTGGCCATATAAAATAGACTCCTGACTATTCCACAGGTGTGCATTATTCACTGAGGCTGTAAATGAGTGGCTATATAAAGTAGACTGCTAACTCTTCCCCAGGTGTGTATTACTCAGTGAGGCTCTTTTTGTGATCATATGAACAGGGTGCTGTCTATCCCAAATATTTGTATTATTCAGTGAATCTCTGAATGAGTGGCTATATGAAATAGACTGCTGAGTACTGTACATTTGTGCATTATTCACTGAGGCTCTGAATGAGTGGCCATATGAAATAGAATCCTGACTATTCCACAGGTGTGTATTATTCACTGAGGCTCTGAATGAGTGGCCATATAAAATAGACTCCTGACTATTCCACAGGTGTGCATTATTCACTGAGGCTCTGAATGAGTGTTCATATGACATAGCCTCCTGATTACTGACCAGATGTGCATTACTCAATGAGGCTCTTAAACAATGGTCATATGAAATAGAATCCTGACTATTTCCCAGGTGTGTATCATTCAGTGAGGCTCTGAATGAGTGGCCATATGAAATAGACTCCTGACTATTCCCCAGGTGTGTATTATTCACTGAGTTTCTGAATAAGTGGCCACATGAAATAGACTCCTGACTATTCCCCAGGTGTGTATTATTCAGTGAGGCTCTGAATGAGTGGCCATATAAAATAGACTCCTGACTATTCCACAGGTGTGCATTATTCACTGAGGCACTGAATGAACCATCATATCAAATAGACTCCTGACTATTCCACAGGTGTGCATTATTCAGTGAGGCTCTGAATGAGTGGCTATATGAAATAGACTCCTGACTATTCCACAGGTGTGCATTATTCACTGAGGCTCTGAATGAGTGGCCATATGAAATAGAATCCTGACTATTCCCCAGGTGTGTATTATTCACTGAGGCTCTAAATGAGTGGCTATATGAAATAGAATCCTGACTATTTCCCAGGTGTGTATTATTCAGTGAGGCTCTGAATGAGTGGCCATATGAAATAGACTCCTGACTATTCCACAGGTGTGCATTATTCACTGAGGCTCTGAATGAGAGGCCATATGAAATAGACTCCTGACTATTCCCCAGGTGTGTATTATTCACTGAGGCTCTAAATGAGTGGCTATATGAAATAGACTCCTGACTATTCCACAGGTGTGCATTATTCACTGAGGCTCTGAATGAGAGGCCATATGAAATAGACTCTGACTATTCCCCAGGTGTGCATTATTCACTGAGGCTCTGAATGAGTGGCCATATGAAATAGACTCTGACTATTCCCCAGGTGTGTATTATTCACTGAGGCTCTGAATGAGTGGCCATATGAAATAGACTCCTGACTATTCCACAGGTGTGTATTATTCACTGAGGCTCTGAATGAGTGGCCATATGAAATAGACTCCTGACTATTCCACAGGTGTGTATTATTCACTGAGGCTCTGAATGAGAGGCCATATAAAATAGACTCCTGACTATTCCCCAGGTGTGTATTATTCAATGAGGCTCTGAATGAGTGGCCATATGAAATAGACTCTGACTATTCCCCAGGTGTGTATTATTCACTGAGGCTCTAAATGAGTGGCTATATGAAATAGACTCCTGACTATTCCCAGGTGTGTATTATTCACTGAGGCTCTAAATGAGTGGCTATATGAAATAGACTCCTGACTATTCCACAGGTGTGCATTATTCACTGAGGCTCTAAATGAGTGGCTATATGAAATAGACTCTGACTATTCCACAGGTGTGCATTATTCAGTGAATCTCTGAATGAGTGGCCATATGAAATAGACTAGTGATTATTCTTCACATGTGCATTATTCAAAGAGGTTCTGTATGAGTGTCCATATCAAATAGACTCCTGACTATCACCCAGGTGTGTATTATTCAGTGAGGCTCTGAATATGTGGCTATATGAAATAGACTCCTGACTATTCCACAGGTGTGCATTATTCACTGAAGCTCTGAATGAGAGGCCATATGAAATAGACTCCTGACTATTCCCCAGGTGTGCATTATTCACTGAGGCTCTAAATGAGTGGCCATATGAAATAGACTCCTGACTATTCCCCAGGTGTGTATCATTCAGTGAGGCTCTGAATGAGTGGCCATATGAAATAGACTCCTGACTATTACCGTGGTGTGCATTATTCACTGAGGCTCTAAATGAGTGGCTATATGAAATAGACTCTGACTATTCCACAGGTGTGTATTATTCAGTGAATCTCTGAATGAGTGGCCATATGAAATAGACTCCTGACTATTCCACAGGTGTGTATTATTTAATGAGGCTTTGAGTTAGTGACCATATGAAATAGACTCCTGACTATTCCACAGGTGTGTATTATTCACTGAGGCTCTGAATATGTGGCTATATGAAATAGACTCCTGACTATTCCAAAGTTGTGCATTACTCACTCAGGCTTTGATTTTGTGGCCATATAAAATAGACTCCTGACTATTCCACAGGTGTGCATTATTCACTGAGGCTGTAAATGAGTGGCTATATGAAATAGACTCCTGACTATTCCCCAGGTGTGTATTATTCAGTGAGGCTCTTGTGTGATCATATGAAACAGGATGCTGTCTATCCCAAATATTTGTATTATTCAGTGAATCTCTGAATGAGTGGCTATATGAAATAGACTGCTGAGTACTGTACATTTGTGCATTATTCACTGAGGCTATGAGTCAGTGGCCATATGAAATAGAATCCTGACTATTCCACAGGTGTGTATTATTCAGTGAGGCTCTGAATGAGTGGCCATATAAAATAGACTCCTGACTATTCCACAGGTGTGTATTATTCAGTGAGGCTCTGAATGAGTGGCCATATGAAATAGACTCTGACTATTCCCCAGGTGTGTATTATTCAGTGAGGCTCTGAATGAGTGGCCATATGAAATAGACTCCTGACTATCACCCAGGTGTGTATTATTCACTGAGGCTCTGAATGAGAGGCCATATAAAATAGACTCTGACTATTCCCCAGGTGTGCATTATTCAGTGAGGCTCTGAATATGTGGCTATATGAAATAGACTCCTGACTATTCCCCAGGTGTGTATTATTCAGTGAATCTCTGAATGAGTGGCCATATGAAATAGACTCCTGACTATTCCCCAGGTGTGTATTATTCACTGAGGCTCTGAATGAGTGGCCATATGAAATAGACTCCTGACTATTCCCAGGTGTGCATTATTCACTGAGGCTCTGAATGAGTGGCTATATGAAATAGACTCCTGACTATTCCCCAGGTGTGTATCATTCAGTGAGGCTCTGAATGAGTGGCCATATAAAATAGACTCTGACTATTCCCCAGGTGTGTATTATTCAATGAGGCTCTGAATGAGTGGCCATATGAAATAGACTCCTGACTATTTCCCAGGTGTGTATTATTCACTGAGGCTCTGAATGAGTGGCCATATGAAATAGAATCCTGACTATTCCACAGGTGTGTATTATTCAGTGAGGCTCTGAATGAGTGGCTATATGAAATAGACTCCTGACTATTTCCCAGGTGTGTATCATTCAGTGAGGCTCTGAATGAGTGGCCATATAAAATAGACTCTGACTATTCCCCAGGTGTGTATTATTCACTGAGGCTCTGAATGAGTGGCCATATGAAATAGACTCCTGACTATTCCCCAGGTGTGTATTATTCAGTGAGGCTCTGAATGAGAGGCCATATGAAATAGACTCTGACTATTCCACAGGTGTGCATTATTCAGTGAGGCTCTGAATGAGAGGCCATATGAAATAGAATCCTGACTATTCCCCAGGTGTGTATCATTCACTGAGGCTCTGAATGAGAGGCCATATGAAATAGAATCCTGACTATTCCACAGGTGTGCATTATTCAGTGAGGCTCTGAATGTTTGGCCATATGAAATAGACTCCTGACTATTCCCCAGGTGTGTATTATTCAGTGAGTCTCTGAATGAGTGGCCATATGAAATAGACTCTGACTATTCCCCAGGTGTGCATTATTCAGTGAGGCTCTGAATGAGAGGCCATATGAAATAGACTCCTGACTATTTCCCAGGTGTGTATCATTCAGTGAGGCTCTGAATGAGTGGCCATATGAAATAGACTGCTGAGTACTGTACATTTGTGCATTATTCACTGAGGCTCTGAATGAGTGGCCATATAAAATAGACTCCTGACTATTCCACAGGTGTGCATTATTCACTGAGGCTCTGAATGAGAGGCCATATAAAATAGACTCCTGACTATTCCCCAGGTGTGTATTATTCAGTGAGGCTCTGAATGAGTGGCCATATAAAATAGACTCTGACTATTCCCCAGGTGTGCATTATTCAGTGAGGCTCTGAATGAGAGGCCATATAAAATAGACTCCTGACTATTCCCCAGGTGTGTATCATTCAGTGAGGCTCTGAATATGTGGCTATATGAAATAGACTCCTGACTATTCCACAGGTGTGCATTATTCACTGAAGCTCTGAATGAGAGGCCATATGAAATAGACTCTGACTATTCCCCAGGTGTGTATTATTCACTGAGGCTCTGAATGAGTGGCTATATGAAATAGAATCCTGACTATTTCCCAGGTGTGTATCATTCAGTGAGGCTCTGAATGAGTGGCCATATGAAATAGACTCCTGACTATTTCCCAGGTGTGCATTATTCACTGAGGCTCTGAATGAGTGGCCATATGAAATAGACTCTGACTATTCCCCAGGTGTGCATTATTCACTGATTCTCTGAGTGGCCATATAAAATAGACTCTGACTATTCCCCAGGTGTGCATTATTCACTGAGGCTCTAAATGAGTGGCTATATGAAATAGACTCCTGACTATTCCCCAGGTGTGCATTATTCACTGAGGCTCTGAATGAGTGGCCATATAAAATAGACTCCTGACTATTCCCCAGGTGTGTATTATTCACTGAGGCTCTGAATGAGTGGCCATATAAAATAGACTTCTGACTATTCCCCAGGTGTGCATTATTCAGTGAGGCTCTGAATGAGTGGCCATATGAAATAGACTCCTGACTATTCCACAGGTGTGCATTATTCACTGAGGCTCTGAATGAGTGGCCATATGAAATAGACTCCTGACTATTCCCCAGGTGTGCATTATTCACTGAGGCTCTAAATGAGTGGCTATATGAAATAGACTCCTGACTATTCCACAGGTGTGCATTATTCACTGAGGCTCTGAATGAGTGGCCATATAAAATAGACTCCTGACTATTCCCCAGGTGTGTATTATTCAGTGAGGCTCTGAATGAGTGGCCATATGAAATAGACTCCTGACTATTCCACAGGTGTGCATTATTCACTGAGGCTCTGAATGAGTGGCCATATGAAATAGACTCCTGACTATTCCACAGGTGTGCATTATTCAGTGAGGCTCTGAATGAGTGGCCATATGAAATAGACTCCTGACTATTCCCCAGGTGTGTATTATTCACTGAGGCTCTGAATGAGTGGCCATATGAAATAGACTCCTGACTATTCCCCAGGTGTGTTATTCACTGAGGCTCTGAATGAGTGGCCATATAAAATAGACTCCTGACTATTCCCCAGGTGTGCATTATTCACTGAGGCTCTGAATGAGTGGCCATATGAAATAGACTCCTGACTATATCCTCTTGACTATTTCTCAGCTTTGCATTTTCCACTGAAGCACTGCGTGAATGGTTATATCAAATAGACTCCAGACTATTCCCCAGGTGTGCATTATTCAGTGAGGCTCTGAATGAGTGGCCATATGAAATAGAATCCTGAGTATTCTTCAGGTATATATGATTCTTGACTGAGGTTGAGAATGAGTGGCCATGTGAAATACACTCTTTTTCATAGGTCTGTATTATTCAGTGAGGCTCTGAATGAGTGGCCATATAAA
Organism: Saguinus midas; assembly: GCA_021498475.1. Taxonomy (NCBI): domain Eukaryota; kingdom Metazoa; phylum Chordata; class Mammalia; order Primates; family Cebidae; genus Saguinus; species Saguinus midas. The sequence continues at coordinate 17,782 of JAKFGQ010000224.1, read as the reverse complement.
ATAGACTCCTGACTATTCCCCAGGTGTGCATTATTCACTGAGGCTCTGAATGAGTGGCCATATAAAATAGACTCCTGACTATTCCACAGGTGTGCATTATTCAGTGAGGCTCTGAATGAGTGGCCATATGAAATAGACTCCTGACTATTCCACAGGTGTGTATTATTCACTGAGTCTCTGAATGAGTGGCCATATGAAATAGACTCCTGACTATTCCACAGGTGTGTATTATTCAGTGAGGCTCTGAATGAGTGGCCATATAAAATAGACTCCTGACTATTCCACAGGTGTGTATTATTCAGTGAGGCTCTGAATGAGTGGCTATATGAAATAGACTCCTGACTATTCCACAGGTGTGCATTATTCCATGAGTCTCTGAATAAGTGGCCACATGAAATAGACTCCTGACTATTCCCCAGGTGTGTATTATTCACTGAAGCTCTGAATGAGTGGCCATATGAAATAGACTCCTGACTATTCCCCAGGTGTGTATTATTCACTGAGTTTCTGAATAAGTGGCCACATGAAATAGACTCCTGACTATTCCCCAGGTGTGCATTATTCACTGAGGCTCTGAATGAGTGGCCATATGAAATAGACTCCTGACTATATCCTCTTGACTATTTCTCAGGTGTGCATTATTCACTGAAGCTCTGAATGAGTGGCTATATGAAATAGACTCCTGACTATTCCCCAGGTGTGCATTATTCAGTTAGTCTCTGAATAAGTGGCAATATGAAATAGAATCCTGAGTATTCTTCAGGTATATATGATTCTTGACTGAGGTTGAGAATGAGTGGCCATGTGAAATACACTCTTTTTCATAGGTCTGTATTATTCAGTGAGGCTCTGAATGAGTGGCCATATGAAATAGACTCCTGACTATTCCCCAGGTGTGTTATTCACTGAGGCTCTGAATGAGTGGCTATATGAAATAGACTCCTGACTATTCCACAGGTGTGCATTATTCAGTGAGGCTCTGAATGAGTGGCCATATGAAATAGACTCCTGACTATTCCACAGGTGTGTATTATTCACTGAGGCTCTGAATGAGTGGCCATATGAAATAGACTCCTGACTATTCCCCAGGTGTGTTATTCACTGAGGCTCTGAATGAGTGGCCATATAAAATAGACTCCTGACTATTCCCCAGGTGTGTATCATTCACTGAGTTTCTGAATAAGTGGCCACATGAAATAGACTCCTGACTATATCCTCTTGACTATTCCTCACGTGTGCATTTTCCACTGAGGCACTGAATGAACCATCATATCAAATAGACTCCAGACTATTCCCCAGGTGTGCATTATTCAGTGAGTCTCTGAATAAGTGGCTATATGAAATAGAATCCTGAGTATTCCCCAGGTGTGTATTATTCACTGAGGCTCTGAATGAGTGGCCATATAAAATAGACTCCTGACTATTCCACAGGTGTGTATTATTCAGTGAGGCTCTGAATGAGTGGCCATAGGAAAGAGACTCCTGAATACTCCTCAGGTGTGCATTATTCACTGAGGCTCTAAATGAGTGGCTATACAAAATAGAATCCTGACTATTCCACAGGTGTGCATTATTCAGTGAGGCTCTGAATATGTGGCTATATGAAATAGAATTCTGACTACAATACAGGTGTTCCTTATTCAGTGAAGCTCTGAATGAGTGGCCATATGAAATAGAATCCTGAGTATTCCCCAGGTATGCATTATTCACTGAGGCACTAAAACTTTGACCATATGAAAATGTCTCCTGACTAGTCCACAGGTGTGTATTATTTAATGAGGCTTTGAGTTTGTGACCATATGAAATAGACTGCTGACCATTCCTCAGGTATGTATGATTGACTCAGGCTCTAAATGAGTGGCTATATGAAATAGACTCCTGACTATTCCACAGGTGTGCATTATTCACTGAGGCACTAAAACTTTGGCCATATAAAATAGACTCCTGACTATTCCACATATGTGCATTATTCACAGAGGCTGTAAATGACTGGCTGTATAAAGTAGACTGCTAACTCTTCCCCAGGTGTGTGTCACTTAGTCAGGCTCACCTTGTGTGATCATATGAAACAGGATACTGTCTATCCCAAATATTTGTATTATACAGTGAATCTCTGAATGAGTGTCTATATGAAATAGACTGCTGAGTACTGTACATTTATGCATTATTCACTGAGGCTATGCATCAGTGGCCATATAAAATGAAATCCTGACTATTCCACAGGTGTGTATTATTCACTGAGGCTATGAGTCATTGGCCATATAAAATTGAATCCTGATTATTCCACAGGTGTGCATTATTCACTGAGGCTCTGAATGAGTGTTCATATGACATAGCCTCCTGATTACTGACCAGATGTGCATTACTCAATGAGGCTCTTAAACAATGGTTATATGAAATAGAATCCTGACTATTTCTCAGGTGTGCATCATTCAGTAATGCTCTGATTGAGTGGCCATATGTCATAGACTCTAACTAGTCCACAGGTGTGTATCATTCACTGAGTTTCTGAATAAGTGGCCACATGAAATAGACTCCTGACTAATCCCCAGGTGTGTATTACTTACGATGGGTATTGATGAGTGGCTACATAAAATAGCCTCTTGACTATTCCTCACGTGTGCATTTTCCACTGAGGTACTGAATGAACCATCATATCAAGTAGACTCCAGACTATTTCTCAGGTGTGCATTATTCCATGAGTCTCTGAATGAGTGGCCATATGAAATAGACTCCTGAGTATTCCTCAGGTATAGATGATTCAATGAGGCTCTAAATGAATGGCCACAGCAAAGACACTGCTGAATTCGCAAAAGTGCATTTTCAGTTTGGGCCCTGAAAGAGTGTCTTTATGAAAAACAATCTTGACTTTCCCACAGGTGTTCTTTATTCAGTAATGCTGTGAATTGGAGGCCATATGTAATAGTGTCCTGAGTATTCCCCGGTATGCATTAGTCACTGAGACTCTGAATGTTTGGCCATATGAAATAGCCTCCTGACTATTTCACATGTGTGTATTATTTAATGAGGCTTTGAGGTAGTGATAAGATGAAATAGATTCCTTACTATTAAGAAGGTGTGTATTATTGACTTAGAAACTTATTAAGTGGGCATACGGAATAGACTAATCACTATTCCAAAGTTTTGCATTACTCACTCAGGCTTTGATTTTGTGGCAATACAAAATAGACCAGTGTCTTTTCCAAAGGGGTGCATTATTCACTGAAGCTCTGAATGAGAGGCCATATAAAATAGACTCCTGACTATTCCACAGGTGTGTATTACTGAATAAGACAGAATAAGTGGGCATAAGAAAGAGACTCCTGACTATTCCCCAATGTGTGTTATATACAGAGACTCTCAATGTGTGGCCATTTTAAGTAGATTCTTGACTATTTCCCAGGGGTGTATTATTCACTGAGGCCCTGAACGAGTGGCCATATGAAAGAGATTCCTGGCTATTCCAGATATATACATTATTCACTGAAACACTGAAAGGGTGGCCATAAAAATAGACTCGATTTTACTCCACAGGTGTCCATTATTCATTGATTCTCTAAAGGAATCACCATATAAAAGAGACTAGTGATTATCCTTCACATGTGCATTATTTAAAGAGGTTCTGTATGAGTGTCCATATCAAATAGACTCCGGACTGTTACCCAGATGTGAATCATTCAGGGAGGTTCTTAATTTTGGCTATCTTAAACAGGGTCCTCACTACCCCACAGGTGTTCAATATTCACTGAAGCTCTGAATGAGAGGCCATATAAAATAAACTCTTGACTATTGCCCCATTGTGCATTATTCAGTAAGGCTCTAAATGAGTGGTCCTATGGAAGAGAATCCTGACGATTCCTCGGTGTGTATCATTCAGTGAGGCTCTGAATGAGTGGCCATATGAAATAGAATCCTGACTATTTCCCCAGGTGTGCATTATTAACTGAGCCTCTGAGTGGCCATATGAAATAGACTTCCAATATTCACTGAGTATTCCTCATGTGTGCATTATTCACTGATTCTCTGAATGGCTATATGAAATAGACTCCTGACTATTACACAGGTTTACATTATCCACTGAGGTTATGAATGAGTGTACAAATGAAATAGCCTCCTGTCTACTCCACAGGTGTGCATTATTCAACGAGGCTCTGAATAAATGTTGATCGAAAATAGACCCCAAATTATTCTCCAGGTGGGTATTATTTAGTGAGACTCTGAATGTTTGGCCATATGAAATAGACTCCTGACTATTCCACAGGTGTGTATTATTCACTGAGGCTCTGAATACGTGTCTACATAAAATAGAATCCTGGTTACTCCACATTATTCAGTGACACTCCGAATAAGAGGCCACATGAAAAAGCCTCCTGAGTATTCTACAGGTGGGCATTTTTCAGTGAGACTCTGAATGAGGGAATAAGACAGAGTCTTGACTATTTCCCCAGGTGTGTACATTTAGTGAGGCTCTCAATGAGTGGCCACAGGAAAGAGACTTCTGACTGTTAAGCAGGTGAGCATTATTCAGTGATTCTGTGAATGAGTGGCCAAAAGAAAGAGACTCCAGAATATCACAAGTGTGTAATATTCAGTGAGGCTGTGAAAGAGTGGCCATATGAAACATAATTCTTATTACTCCACATGTGTGCGTTATTCACTGATTGTCAGAATGAGTAGCCATATGATATAGACTCCTAATTATTCTCTATGTGTGCATAATTCAAACAGGCTCTGTATGAGAGTCCATAACAAAAAGACTCCTGACACTCACCCAGGTGTGTATTACTAAGTGATTCCCAGAACGAGAGGTCATATAAAATAGACTCCTGACTATCACCCAGGTGTGTATCATTCAGGGAGGCACTTAATTAGTGGCTATCTTAAACAGCGTCCTGACTACTCCACAGAAGTTTATTATTCACTCAAGCTCTGAATAAGAGGCCACATAAGATAGACAACTGACTATTGCCCCACTTTGAATTAATCATTAAGGCTCTGAATGAGTGGTAGAATTGAATAGAATCCTGATGGTTCCCCAGGTGTGTATCATTCAGTGAGGCAATAAATTAGTGACCACATGAAAGAGGCTACAGATTATTACACTGGTGTGCATTATTCACCGAGGCTCTAAATGAGTGGCTATATGAAGTAGACTATTAACTCTTCCTCAGGTGTGTATTAATGAATAACACTCTGAATAAGTGGGCACAGAAAACAGAGACTCCTGTCTATTGAAAAATTGTGCATTATTTACAGAGACTCTGAATGTGTAGCCATTTGAAGTAGACTCTTGACTATTTCCCAGGTGTGTACATTTAGTGAGGCTCTCAATGAGTGGCCATAGGAAAGAGACTTCTGACTATTCCGCAGGTGTGCATTATTCAGTGATTCTCTGAATGAGTGGCCATAAGAAATAGACTCCAGACTATATCACAAGTGTGTAATATTCAGTGAGGCTGTGAAAGAGTGGCCATATGAAACAGACTTCTTATTACTCCACATGTGTGCATTATTCACTGATTGTCAGAATGAGTAGCCATATGACATAGACTCCTAATTATTCTCCATGTGTGCATTATTCAAACAGGCTCTGTATGAGTGTCCATACCAAATAGACTCCTGACACTCCCCCAGGTGTGTATTATTCAGTGATTCCCAGAATGAGAGGTCATATGAAATAGACTCCTGACTATCACCCAGGTGTGTATCATTCAGGAGGCACTTAATTCGTGGCTATCTTAAACAGCGTCCTGACTACTCCATAGAAGTTCATTATTCACTGAAGCTCTGAATGAGAGGCCATATAAAATAGACACCTGACTATTGCCCCATTGTGAATTATTCATTAAGGCTCTGAATGAGTGGTAGTATGGAATAGAATCCTGATGATTCCCCAGGTGTGTATCATTCAGTGAGGCAATGAATGAGTGGCCACATGAAAGAGGCTACAGATTATTACACTGGTGTGCATTATTCACTGAGGCTCTAAATGAGTGGCTATATGAAGTAGACTATTAACTCTTCCCCAGGTGTGTATTATTGAATGAGACTCTGAATAAGTGGCCATAAAAAAGAGACTCCTGTCTATTGCCCAGGTGTGCATTATTTACAGAGACTCTGAATGTGTAGCCATTTGAAGTAGACTCTTGACTATTTCCCAGGTGTGTATTATTCACTGAGGCCCTGAACGAGTGGCCATATGAAGGAGATTCCTGACTATTCAGATATACATATTATTCACTGAAACACTGAAAGAGTGGCCATATGAAATAGACCCCATTTTACTCCACAGGTGTGCGTTATTCCTTGATTCTCCAAACAAATCACCATATGAAATAGACTAGTGATTATTCCCCACATGTGAAGTATTCAAAGTGGTTCTGTATGAGTGTACATATCAAATAGTCTCCTGACTATCACTCATGGGTGTATCATTCAGGAGGCACTTAATTAGTGGCTATCTTAAACAGCGTCCTGACTACTCCAGAGCTGTTTATTATGCACTGAAGCTCTGAATGAGAGGCCATATAAAATAGACTCCTGACTAGTGCCCCATTGTGCATTATTTGGTAATGCTGTGATTGAGTGGCCATATGGCATGGACTCTGACTATTCCCCAGGTGTGTATCATTCAGTGAGTTTCTGAATGAATGACCATATAAAATAGACTCCTGACTATATTCTCTTGGCTATTTCTCAGCTGTGCATTTTCCACTGAGGCACTGGATGAACGGTCATATCAAATAGACTCAAGACTATTCCCCAGGTGTGCATTATTCAGTGAGTCTCTGAATAAGTGGCTATATGAAATAGAATCCTGAGTATTCCCAGGTATATATAATTCTTCACTGAGGTTGTGAATGAGTGGCCATGTGAAATACACTCCTGACTTTTCCATAGGTCTGTATTATTCAGTGAGGCTCTGAATGAGTGGCCATAGGAAAGAGACTCCTGAATACTCCTCAGGTGTGCATCTTTAAATTTGGTTATAAATGAGTGGCTATACAAAATAGAATCCTGACATTCCTTGAGGTGTACGTTCTTCAGTGGGGCTCTGAATATATGGCTATATGAAATAGAATTCTGACTATTCCACAGGTGTTACTTATTCAGTGAAGTTCTGAAGGAGAGGCCATATGAAATAGAGTTCCTGAGTATTCCCAGGTATGCATTATTCACTGAGGCTCTGAAACTTTGGCCATATGAAAGAGTCTCCTGACTAGTCCACAGGTGTGTATTTTTAATGAGGCTTTGAGTTAGTGACCATAAGTAATAGACTGCTGAGTATTCCCAGGTGTTTATTATTGACTCAGACTCTGTATATGGGCATATGGAATAGACTACTGACTATTCCAAAGTTGTGCATTACTCACTCAGGCTTTGATTTTGTGGCCATTTAAAAGAGACTAGTGTCTATTCCACACGTGTGCATTATTCACTGAGGCTGTAAATGAGTGGCTATATAAAGTAGACTGCTAACTCTTCCCCAGGTGTGTAGTACTCAGTGAGGCTCTTTTTTGTGATCATATGAAACAGGGTGCTGTCTATTCCAAATATTTGTATTATTCAGTAAATCTCTGAATGAGTGGCTATATGAAATAGACTGCTGAGTACTGTACATTTGTGCATTATTCACTGAGGTTCTGAATGAGTGGCCATGTGAAATACACTCCTGACTATTCCACAGGTGTGTATTATTCACTGAGTCTCTGAATGAGTGGCTGTGTGAAATACACTCCTGGCTACTCCACAGGTGTGCATTATTCACTGAGGCTCTGAATGAGTGTTCATATGACATAGCCTCCTGATTACTGACCAGATGTGCATTACTCAATGAGGCTCTTAAACAATGGTCATATGAAATAGAATCCTGACTATTTCCCAGGTGTGCATCATTCAGTAATGCTCTGATTGAGTGGCCATATGTCATAGATTCTAACTAGTCCACAGGTGTGTATCATTCACTGAGTTTCTGAATAAGTGGCCACATAAAATAGACTCCTGACTATTCCCCAGGTGTGTATTACTTACTAAGGGTATGGATGAGTGGCTACATAAAATAGACTCTTGACTATTCTGCACGTGTGCATTTTCCACTGAGGCACTGAATGAACCATCATATCAAATAGACTCCAGACTATTTTTCAGGTGTGCATTATTCCATGAGTCTCTGAATGAGTGGCCATATGAAATAGACTCCTGAGTATTTCCCAGGTATGTATGATTCACTGAGGCTCTGAATGAATGGCCATGTGAAATACACTCCTGACATTTCCATAGATATGTATTATTCAATGAGGCTCTGAATCAGTGGCCATATGAAATAGAATCCTGACTATTTCCCAGGTGTGCATTATTCACTGAGGCTCTGAATGAGTGGCCATATGAAATAGAATCCTGACTATTTCCCAGGTGTGCATTATTCACTGAGGCTCTGAATGAGTGGCCATATGAAATAGAATCCTGACTATTTCCCAGGTGTGCATTATTCACTGAGGCTCTGAATGTTTGGCCATATGAAATAGCCTCCTGACTATTCCACAGGTGTGTATTATTCAATGAGGCTCTGAATGAGTGGCCATATAAAATAGACTCCTGACTATTCCACAGGTGTGTATTATTGACTGAGACACTGATTAAGTGGGCATATGGAATAGACTCCTCACTATTCCAAAGTTGTGCATTACTCACTCAGGCTTTGATTTTGTGGCCATATAAAATAGACTCCTGACTATTCCACAGGTGTGCATTATTCACTGAGGCTCTGAATGAGTGGCCATATAAAATAGACTCCTGACTATTCCCCAGGTGTGTATTATTCAATGAGGCTCTGAATGAGTGGCCATATGAAATAGAATCCTGACTATTTCCCAGGTGTGCATTATTCACTGAGGCTCTGAATGAGTGGCCATATGAAATAGAATCCTGACTATTTCCCAGGTGTGTATTATTCACTGAGGCTCTGAATGAGTGGCCATATGAAATAGAATCCTGACTATTCCCCAGGTGTGTATTATTCACTGAGGCTCTGAATGAGTGGCCATATAAAATAGACTCCTGACTATTCCACAGGTGTGCATTATTCCATGAGTCTCTGAATGAGTGGCCATATGAAAGAGACTAGTGATTATTCTCTCTTTTAAATTTTTATTGCATTTTAGGTTTTGGGGTACATGTGCAGAACGTGCAAGATAGTTGCGTAGATGTACACATGACAGTGTGTTTTGCTGCCTTCCTCCCTTGAACCAAATTTGGCATTTCTCCCCAGGATATACCTCTTCAGCTACCCTCCCCGCTGTTTCTCCCTTATTCCCCCAATAGACCCCAGTGTGTAGTACCCCATCCCTGTGTCCATGTGTTCTCATTTTTCTCACCCGCCTATGAGTGAGAATACGTGGTATTTTTTCTGTTCTTGTGTCAGTTTGCTGAGAATGATGTTTTCCAGATTCATCCATGTCCTTAAAAAGGACATAAACTCCTCATTTTTGATTGCTGCATAATATTCCATGGTGTATATCTGCCACATTTTTCCAGTCCAGCCTATCATCGATGGGCATTTAGGTTGGTTTCAGGTCTTTGCTATAGTAAACAGTGCTGCAATGAACATTCGTGTGCATGTGTTCTTATAGTAGAATGATTTATATTTCTTTGGATACATACCCAGTAATGGGATTGCTGGGTCAAATGGAATTTCTATTTCTAGGTCCTTAAGTAATTGCCACACTGTCTTCCACAATGGTTGAACTAATATACATTTCTACCAACCGTGTAAGAGTGTTCCTATTTCTCCACATCCTCTCCAGCATCTGTTGTCTCCAGCTGTTTAATGATCGCCATTCTAACAGAAGTGAGAAGGTATCTCAATGTGGTTTTGATTTGCATCTCTATAATGACCAGTGATGATGAGCATCTTTTTATGTGTTTGTTGGCGTCATGTATGTCTTCTTTTGTAAAATGTCTGTTCATGTGCTTTGCCCATTTTTGAATGGGCTTGTTTGTTTTTTCCTGTAAATCTGTTTGAGTTCTTTGTAAATTCTGGATATCAGCCCTTTGTCAGTTGGGTAAACTGCAAATATATTTTCCCAATCTGTTGGTTGCCAATTCATTCTAGTGACGTTTTCTTCTGCCATGCAAAAGCTGTGGAGTTTTATTAGGTCACATTTGTCTATATTGGCTTTTGTTACCAATGCTTTTGGTGTTTTGGTCATGAAGTCCTTGCCTACTACTATGTCCTGAATGGTTTTGCCTAGATTTTCTTCTAGGGTTTTTATGGTTCCAGGTTTTATGTTTAAGTCTTTAATCCAGCTGGAGTTAATTTTAGTGTAAGTTGTCCAGAAGGGGTCAAGTTTCTGCTTTCTGCACAAGGTTAACCAGTTTTCCCAACACCATTTGTTAAACAGGGAATCCTTTCCCCATTGCATGTTTTTGTCTCGTTTATCAAAGATTATATGGTTGTAGATATGTTGATTTGCCTCCGATGCCTCTGTTCTCTTCCATTGGTCTATATCTCTGTTTTGGTACCAGTACCATGCTGTTTTGATTACTGTAGCCTTGTAGTATAGTTTGAAGTCCGGTAGTGTGATGCCTCCTGCTGTGTTCTTTTTGCTTAGAATTGACTTGGCTATGTGCACTCTCTTTTGGTTCCATATGAAGTTCATGGTGGTTTTTTCCAGTTCTGTGAGGAAATTTAATGGTAGCTTGATGGGGATAGCGTTGATTCTGTAAATTACTTTGGGCAGTATAGCCATTTTTACAATATTGATTCTTTCTAACCATGAACATGGAATGTTTCTCCATCTGTTTGTGTCCTCTCTAATTTTGTTTAGCAGTAGTTTGTATTTTTTCTGGAAGAGGTCTCTCACGTTTCTTGTAATTTTATTCCTAGGTATTTTATTCTCTTTTTTAGCAATTGTGAATGGCAGTTTGTTCTTGATTTGGTCCTCTTTAAGACTGTTATTGGTGTATAGGAATGCTTGTGATTTTGCACATTGATTTTATATCCCGAGACTTTGCTGAAGTTTCTTATCAGTTTCAGGAGTTTTTGTTCTGAGGTGATGGGGTCTTCTAGGTATACTATCATGTCGTCTGTGAATAGAGATAATTTGGTTTCCTCCTTTCCTATTCGAATACCATTTATTTCATTTTCTTGTCTGATTGCTCTGGCTAGAACTTCTGGTACTATGTTGAATAGGAGTGGTGAGGGAGGGCATCCTTGTCTCATGCCGGATTTCACAGGGAATGCTTCCAGTTTTTGCCCATTAAGTATGATATTGGCTGTTGGTTTGTTGTAAATAGCTTTTATGACTTTGAGATATGTTCCATCAATACCGAGTTTACTGAGAGTTTTTAGCATAAAGAAGTGTTGAATTTTGTCAAATGCCTTCTCTGCATCAATTGAGATAATCATTTGCTTTTCGTTATTGGTTCTGTTAATGTGGTGGATAACGTTTATAGACTTGCATATGTTGAACCACCCTTGCATGCCCGGGATGAATCCTACTTGATCATGATGGATAAGTTTTTTAATGTGCTGTTGCCATTGGTTTGCCGGTATTTTATTGAAGATTTTTGCATCTATGTTCATCATGGATATAGGCCTGAAGATTTTTTTTCTTGTTGAGTCTCTGCCGAGTTTTAATATCAGGTGATGTTGTTCTCATAAAATGATTTGGGAAGGGTTCCCTCTTTTTGGATTATTTTGAATAGTTTCAGAAGAAATGGTACCAGCTCCTTTTTGTGTGTCTGGTAGAATTCGGCTGTGAACCCATCTGGACCTGGGCTTTTCTTGTGTGGTAGGCTCTTAATTGCCCCCTCGACTTCAGCTCTTGTTATTGATCTATTCATAGTTTTGGCTTTCTCATGGTTTAGGCTTGGGAGGACACAGGTGTCCAGGAATTTATCCATTTCTTCCTGATTTACTAGTGTATGGGGATAGCGTTGATTCTGTAAATTACTTTGGGCAGTATAGCCATTTTTACAATATTGATTCTTCTAACCATGAACATGGAATGTTTCTCCATCTGTTTGTGTCCTCTCTAATTTTGTTTAGCAGTGGTTTGTATTTTTTCTGAAGAGGTCTCTTACGTTTCTTGTAATTTTATTCCTAGGTATTTTATTCTCTTTTTAGCAATTGTGAATGGCAGTTTGTTCTTGATTTGGTTCTCTTTAAGTCTGTTATTGGTGTATAGGAATGCTTGTGATTTTGCACATTGATTTTATATCCTGAGACTTTGCTGAAGTTTCTTATCAGTTTCAGGAGTTTTGGGCTGAGGTGATGGGGTCTTCTAGGTATACTATCATGTCGTCTGAATAGAGACAATTTGTCTTCCTCCTTTTCTATTCGAATACAATTTATTTCATTTTCTTGTCTGATTGCTCTGGCTAGAACTTCCGGTACTATGTTGAATAGGAGTGGTGAGGGAGGGCATCCTTGTCTCATGCCGGATTTCACAGGGAATGCTTTCAGTTTTTGCCCATTAAATATGATATTGGCTGTTGGTTTGTTGTAAATAGCTTTTATGACTTTGAGATATGTTCCATCAATACCGAGTTTACTGAGAATTTTTAGCATAAAGAGCTGTTGAATTTTGTCAAATGCCTTCTCTGCATCAATTGAGATAATCATTTGGTTTTCGTTTTTGGTTCTGTTAATGTGGTGGATAACGTTTATAGACTTGCATATGTTGAACCACCCTTGCATGCCCGGGATGAATCCTACTTGATCATGATGGATAAGTTTTTTAATGTGCTGTTGCCATCGGTTTGCCGGTATTTTATTGAAGATTTTTGCATCTATGTTCATCATGGATATAGGCCTCAAGTTTTTTTTCTTGTTGAGTCTCTGCCGAGTTTTAATATCAGGTGATGTTGTTCTCATAAAATGATTTGGGAAGGGTTCCCTCTTTTTGGATTATTTTGAATAGTTTCAGAAGAAATGGTACCAGCTCCTTTTGTGTGTCTGGTAGAATTCGGCTGTAAATTCATCTGGACCTGGGCTTTGCTTGTGTGGTAGGCTCTTAATTGCTCCCTCGACTTCAGCTCTTGTTATTGGTCTATTCATAGTTTTGGCTTTCTCATGGTTTAGGCTTGGGAGGACACAGGTGTCCAGGAATTTATCCATTTCTTCCTGATTTACTAGTGTATGTGCATAGAGTTGTTTGTAGTTTTCCCTGATGATGGTTTGAATTTCTCCGGAATCTGTGGTGATTTCCCCTTTATCGTTTTTTATTGCATCTATTTGGTTGTTCTCTCTTTTTTTTTTTTTTTTTTTTATTTTTATTTTTTTTTTCATAGATACAAAAGACATTCATCCCCAGGCTATCCCCCCCAGCCCCCCACGCTGTCCCTCCCCCTTTCCCCCCAACAGTCCCCAGTGTATAGTAGACCACCTCTCTGTGTCCATGTGTTCTTATTTTTCTTACCCACCTATGAGTGAGTATATGCGGTATTTCTTTTCTGTTCTTGTGTCAGTTTGCTGAGAATGATGTTCTCCAGATTCATCCATGTCCTACAAAGACACAAACTCATCATTTTGATTGCTGCATAATATTCCATGGTGTATATGTGCCACATTTTCCCAGTCAGTCTGTCATCGTTGGGCATTTGGGTTGGTTCCAGTTCTTTGCTATTTTAAACAGTGCTGCAATGAACATTCGTGTGCATGTGTCCTTATAGTAGAACGATTTATAGTCCTTTGGATGAATACCCAGTAATGGGATTGCTGGGTCAAATGGAATTTCTATTTCTAGCTCCTGAGGAATCGCCACTGTCTTCACAATGGTTGAACTAATTTACACTCCCACCAACAGTGTAAGAGTGTTCCTATTTTTCCACATCCTCTCCAGCATCTGCTGTCTCAGATTTTTAATGATCGCCATTCTAACTGGCGTGAGATGGTATCTCAATGTGGTTTTGATTTGCATCTCTCTAATGGCCAATGACGATGACACTTTTCATATGTTTGTTGGCCTCATGTATCTTCTTTTGTAAAGTTTCTGTTCATATCCTTTGCCCATTTTTGAATGGGCTTGTTTTATTTTCTGTAAATCTGTTTGAGTTCTTTGTAAATTCTGGATATCAACCCTTTGTCAGATGTGTAAACTGCAAAGATTTTTTCCCATTCTGATGGTTGCCAATTCACTCTAGTGACTGCTCAATGAAATAAGAAGACACAAACAGATGGAGAAACATTCCATGTTCGTGGTTAGGAAGAATCAATATCGTGAAAATGGCTATACTGCCCAAAGTAATTTACACAATCAATGCTATCCCCATCAAACTAACATTGAATTTCTTCACAGAACTGGAAAAACCACCATGAATTTCATATGGAACCAAAAAGCCCGCATAGCCAAGTCAATTCTAAGCAAAAGAACACAGCAGGAGGCATCGCTTCCAGACTTCAAACTATACTACAAGGCTACAGTAATCAAAACAGCATGGTACTGGTACCAAAACAGAGATATAGACCAATGGAACAGAACAGAGGCATCGGAGCAACACACATCTACAACCATATTATCTTTGATAAACCAGACAAAAACAGGCAATGAGAAAAGGATTCCTATTTAATAAATGGTGTTGAAAACTGGCTAGCCATGTGCAGAAAGCAGAAACTGGACCCCTTCCTGACACCTTACACTAAAATTAACTCAGATGGATTAAAGACTTAAACGTGGACCTGACACCATAAAAACCCTAGAAGAAAATCTAGGCAAAACCATTCAGGACATAGGGTAGGCAAGGACTTCATGAACAAAACACCAAAAGCATTGGCAACAAAAGCCAAAATAGACAAATGGGACTAATCAAACTCACAGCAGTCACTAGAGTGAATCGGCAACCATCAGAATGGGAAAAATCTCTTTCTTTTTATCAGTCTGCTAGTGATTCTATTTTGTTGATATCTTTTCAAAAACCAGCTCTTGAATTTTTGAAGGAATTTTCGTGTCTCTATATTCTTCAGTTCTGCTCTGATCTTAGTTATTTCTTGTCTTCTACTGGGTTTGAGTTTTTTGATCTTGCTCCTCTAGCTCTTTCAATTTTGATGATAGTGTCAATTTTGGATCTGTCCACTTTCTCATGTGGGCACTTATTGCTATATATTTCCTCTACAGACTGCTTTAAATGTGTCCCAGAGATTCTAGTATGTTGTGTCTTCGTTCTTATTGGTTTTGAAGAACTTCTTTATTTCTGCCTTCATTTCATTGTTTATCCAATCAATATTCAAGAGCCAGTTGTTCAGTTTCTATGAAGCTGTGTGGTTCTGAGTTAGTTTCTGAATTCTGAGTTCTAAATTGATTGCACTATGGTCTGAGAGATTGTTATAATTTCAGTTGTTTTGCATTTGCTGAGGAGTGCTTTACTTTCAATTATGTGGTCAATTTTGGAGTAGGTGTGATTTGGTGCTGAGAACAATGTATAATCTGTGGATTTGGGGTGGAGAGTTCTGTAAATGTCTATCAGGATTTCTTGTTCCATGTCTGAGTTCAAGCCCTGAATATCCTTGTTAATTTTCTGTCTGGTTGAACTGTCTGATATTGACAGTGGAGTGTTAAATTTTCCCACCATTATTGCGTGTGAGTCTAAGTTTCTTTGTAAGTCGTTAAGAACTTGCCTTATATATCTGCGTGCTCCTGTATTGGGTCCATGTATATTTAGGATTATTAGCTTTTCTTGTTGTATCGATCCTTTTACCATTATGTAATGACCTTCTTTGTCTCTTTTGATCTTTGTTGCTTTAAAGTCTATTTTATCAGAGATGAGAACTGCAACTCTGCTTTTTTTGCTCTCCATTTGCTTGGTAAATCTTCCTCCATCCCCTTATTTTGAGCCCTTGTGAATCTGTGCATGTGAGATGGGTTTTCTTAATACAGCACGGCGATGGTTTTGGTTTTTATCCAATTTGCCAGTCTGTGTCTTTTGATTGGTGCATTTAGCCCATTTACATTTAGGGATAATATTGTTACCTTGAGATTGATACTGCCATTTTGATGCTAGCTGGCTGTTTTGCACATTGGTTCATGTAGATTCTTCATTTTCTTGATGCTCTTTAGCATTCAGTATGTTTTTACAATGGCTGGAACTGGTTGTTTTTTTCTATGTGTAGTGCCTCTTTCAGGGGCTCTTGTAAAGCAGGCCTGTTGGTGACAAAATTTCTGAGTTCTTGCTTGTTGGCAAAAGATTTTAATCTTCCTTCACTTATGAAGCTCAGTTTGGCTGAATATGAAATTTTGGGTTGAAAGTTCTTTTCTTTAAGGATGTTGAATATTGGCCGCCACTCTCTTCTGGCTTGTAGAGTTTCTGCCGAGAAATCTGCTGTGAGTCTGATGGGCTTCCCTTTATGGGTGACCTGACCCTTCTCTCTGGCTGCCCTTAGTATTTTCTCCTTTATTTCAACCCTGGTGAATCTGACAATTATGTGCCTTGGGGTTGCTCTTCTTGCAGAATATCTCTGTGGTGTTCTCTGTATTTCCTGAAGTTGAGTATTGGCCTGCCTTGCTAGGTTGGGGAAATTTTCATGGATAATATCCTGAAGAGTGTTTTCCAGCTTGGATTCATTCTGTTCGTCACATTCTGGTACACCTATCATACGTAGGTTAGGTCTTTTCACATAGTCCCACATTTCTTGGAGATTTTGTTCATTCCTCTTTGCGCTTTTTTCTCTAATCTTGGTTTCTCTTTTTATTTGATTGAGTTGATCTTCGACTTCTGATATTCTTTTTCTTCTGCTTGGTCAATTTGGCTGTTGAAACTTGTGCATGCTTCACGAAGTTCTTGTGTTGTGTTTTCAGCTCCTTCAATTCATTCATATTCCTCTCTAAGTTGTCCATTCTTGTTATCATTCCTCGAATCTTTTTCAAATCTTTTTTCAAGGTTCTTAGTTTCTTTGCATTGATTTAGAACATGTTTTTTAGCTCACTGAAGTTTCTCATTATCCACCTTCTGAAGTCTGATTCGTCATTTTGTCACTCATTCTCCATCCAGCTTTGTTCCCTTGCTGGTGAGGAATTTTGGTCCTTTGTAGGAGGTGTTTTGGTTTTGGGTGTTTTCCTCTTTTGCGCTGGTTTCTTCCATCTTTGTGGATTTATCCACCTGTCATCTTAGTAGTTGCTGACTTTTGATTGGGTCTCTGTGGATGCCCAGATTGTTGATGATGAATTATTTCTGTTACTTAGTTTTCCTTCTAATGGTTTAGCCCTCTGCTGTATGAGTGCTGAGGTCCACTCAGGCCCTGCTTGTCTGGGGTACACCTGTAGCAGCAGGAACAGTGAGGATGCTACCAGTTTCTTCTTCTGCTATCTTTGTTCCCAGAATGATGCCGCCAAATGTCAGTCTGATTAGTCCTTTTTGAGGTGGCTCTTGATATACAGGGGTCAGGAGCTGCTTGAGGAGACGGTCTGTACTTTATAGGAGCTCCAGTGCTGAGCTGTGAGCTCCGTTGTTCATTCAGGTTGTTGGGAGGATGTGTTTTGTCTGCTGCAGCAGAACTTATAAACCCCCCTTTTTCTCAGATGCTCTGTCTCAGGAGTTGGGGCTTTCTTTATGAGTATCTGTTGCACTGTCCTGCCCAGCTAGGAGGCAGTCTATTCACTATTTGCCTGGGGCTCTGCCTGCTAGCACGGTCTGCCCTGCCACGGGTTTATTCTACTGTGGTGTGCCTCCGCCCTGTTGGCTGTGTCTCTCTGTTATGCCTGGTTGCCTCGCAATGGCAAGCTGCATCAGCAGTGGGTGGTACCTCAGTAGGGGTGGATTGTGTCCATATGGTGGATGCCCTCCCCAC